>JAXCGZ010000650.1:20000-49706 GCA_037179515.1 Halocaridina rubra
CGATCTTTAACTGTGTTATGGAATTTGGGTTAAGTTTTGAGTCGCCATACTCCCGAATGTATTTTTTAAACAATATATACTTACCTCAATTGCTACAAAGTAGAAAGAATGAAGGAAATGACATGTTGTGACCCAAAGAACACTATGTTAAATTAGGAGAACTGACGCGTGATGCGGCTTAGTGCCATTGCAAATTGCTTGGCGTGCCAAGTGTGGTACGCGTGCCATAGGTTGCCGACCCCTGGCCTAACTGATGCTATGCTTAAGCCACTCACATAACATCTAACAAAATAAGTGTTTTTTTTTTTCCTTTTACTGTCGTCGTCAGCAGATGTAAATGGCTTGAAGAGGAACAGAAGGGTTCCAAGAATGCTTTGATCATATTCCCAAAACTGAATTGAAAATAGTTCTTATATTTAATTCATATAATATATAATTCATTCTCAGTTATAGTGTTCGATAGTATTATTCTTTGTTAAAATGGAACAATCTTAGACAGTTTTTAGATGTCTATTACATAATAATCATAATGTCTTTATGAAACGATTTGGATGATAGATTAAATACATAAAATGATTCATTTTTATTGTTTCTTTCATCTCAGTTTTTGCTTTTTACACTCTTTAATAAGAGCCTTTTTTTTAATATTTCTGTTTCCACGGGACGATTTTCAAAGTTAACCTTTTCGAATTTTATATTAAAACTAGATTTCATACATGATCTATATTCAGGTTTCGCCTGTTAAGTGGCCTTTTATCTCTTCATTCAATTTTGCTGTATATATATATATATATATATATATATATATATATATATATATATATATATATATATATATATATATATATATATATATATATATATATATATATATCTCATGCACTGCATATAATTTATAATTTACTTTTTTTTAATTATAGCCATTTATATATATATATATATATATATATATATATATATATATATATATATATATATATATATATATATATATATATATATATATATATATATATATATATATATATATATATATATATATATATATATATATATATATATATATATATATATATATATATATATATATATATATATATATATATATATATATATATATATATACACACACACAGGATACAAGAAATAAATGACTGTGTCTAGTCAAATTCTTGAGTTTAGTCATTAAAACTGACTAGATGAGAGAGTGTAGGAGCAATAACGCTTTAGTCTCTAGCTGAGAAATTCTGTTTCATCATCTCAGGATAGCAATTTTTTTTTTAATGGAAGAGTAATTTTAAAAAGAATTTTATAAAGAGTTTAAATAATAATAATAATAATAATAATAATAATAATAATAATAATAATAATAATAATAATAATAATAATAATAATAATAATAAATGCAATCTGTTGTCGTAGGATTTCAGTTTTCTCACTATCAGAATGATATTCTACACTCTTCTTCCCACTTACGATGAGTTCAAAATGCTTTTAAAAATATATATATAAGAAACATTTCAGAAATTCAACTGTGAATTAATACGTGATCATTGTCACACTTTCGTCTTGGCTGAGTCATAATTTTCTCTCTCTCTCTCTCTCTCTCTCTCTCTCTCTCTCTCTCTCTCTCTCTCTCTCTCTCTCTCTCTCTCTCTCTCTCTCTCTGAGACATCTGAGATAGAATGAGATATATTTTATACTGATAGTATAACTAATTCAGGGTGAATTCATTACATGACGAACTTAGAATAACAATTAAACCTAGTTCGCTGACAAAAGTACCGAAATAAATCCGGCCGTGGAAAAGACGTATTAAGGGTTTTTCCAACCTCCAACTCCCTCCAACCAGCGAGGAGCTTTCTTGAGCCCATCCTTAAAAACATAGCAACAACATGACCTAGAGCCAGCCACTTCCATTCATGTAAAAGAAATGATCATTGATAATTAAAATAAGGCTTAATTTAATAATAAAAAGTGGGAAATCGTGAGTCGAATTGCCATGATAGTATTGTCATTGGGAATTAACGACTATTTTCGAATAATCAACTAGGTACAAAGCAGTTTTTTAATATTATGAAAAACTTACATACAACACCCATATTAATAATTGAGTGTAGGCCTATACAGTAAGTGATCGATATATATATATATATATATATATATATATATATATATATATATATATATATATATATATATATATATATATATATATATATATATATATATATATGTGTGTGTGTGTGTGTGTGTGTGTGTGTGTGTGTCTGTGTGTGTGTGTGTGATTACCTAATTGTGATTACTTAATTGTGTTTACGGGAAAGAGCCCAAAGCTCGTATCTTCCCGTCTCCTGATCGGTTCCATTTCATACATGGTGATACTTATCATACCTGTCCTTAAAACTATGGATTGAGATAGCATTAACTACCTCCTCACTTAGCCAATTCCAATTATCAACTACTCTTACACTGAAAAAGTATTTCCTTACATCCTGCAAAGAAGTTTTCTTACCAAGCTTCAAACTATGACCTCTAGTTCTAGAGCCAGCCATATCAAAATATCGATCCCTATCCACTCTGTGTGTGTATATATAAAGTCAAGAAAGGTGCCACTTCCACTTGTTATATACGTGTCATGAATCTACTTTCTTACCTAAGTAAATATATTTTCCTTGTAGATAACAAGCGGAAGTAGCACCGACAAGAAATACTTCATAATTTGCGTATTGTATGATGTATGTCATCTTCATGTGCGTGCCTGTATGACACGATCTGTTAAGACTTTTTCAAATGTGTTTAAATGTTTATTTTATGTACTTAATGGACACTCTTATGCGCAAATACATTCATCAAATCTATCGCATACCGGATCGTCCTGGGGAAGAGATTGTGACTTGGGAAATACTGTAGGGTCATGACATGAGCATACCACTACACACACCAACTCTTTCAAACTGGCACATCATGAAAGGTGCCACGTAGTACCCATGGGCACTCCTTTGTCTGGATAGGCACTTGGTAGCATCTATGGCACCTAAAAAAGTAGGAGAGAGAGAGGCTATATCTTGTAAAGAAGAGTTTTAAATTGACTGAATCATGGACGCTCTCAATCAAGCCCTTTTTATTTTCTTTTTCTGCAGTCCCTTAGATTCAGTTGATCTATTTTATAAACTTGTAAATGTTTTAGAGACAATTTGGGTTTTCCCTTTCCCCACAGAGCTTGCATCAGTTTAAAGTACATTTTTTCCCCATTGTAAAGAGTGTCAGCTTCCAACACTAAAATATGATAGAGAAATGAAATTACACATACAGCCTGTCCCTTTAAGATATTCGGATCTGGTAAAGAAGAGTAACTCTATGTAAAGTTAAATAACGCTGTAAAATGTTAGTGTTAGGCTAGGTTAGGTTAGGAAAGTTAATGGTAGGATGTTAGATGTCTTGTTAATATGGATAACCCGAGAGTAACCTGTGGTTATTCTTCCTTACCAGATCCAAATGATGAGGGATCAGCTGGAGTATTTGACTTCATAACACTGTTTCTAAAGCCTATTTCAGGAGGAGATCCATACTCCCCATCACGAGAAGAATTGCAGTTTTTTTTTCTCTTCTTACACCCATTTACCAATGGACCACTATAATAACTAAAAGAGAGAGATGGTTATTAAAAAGTGATGACTGAATTTTACGAACATAAAAAAAAAAACAGCACTATAATAGGCAAAGACACTTAACGAACGAACGAACGCACATATGTGGATTATACTCTTCAAAATTCTCTCTCTCTCTCTCTCTCTCTCTCTCTCTCTCTCTCTCTCTCTCTCTCTCTCTCTCTCTCTCTCTCTCTTCTTCTTCTTCTTCTTCTTCTTCTTCTTCTTCTTCTTCTTCTTTTTTAAGAGTGTGACACCGGGCCAGGCAGAAACTGCCCTCATCAACAACGGCCCGGGCACGAGAAAATACCAAGACGAAGGAAAAGAAAAAGGTTAAGGGCAAGGCAGAGATGAGGTAATGTAACACAAAGGAAAACGACAGACAGAAAAAACAGTCAAAGTAAAGAGGACCCAGAGATATGGAGGACTAGGCTCTGAGATGACGATAGATCTGCTTTTTGAAGGATGCAAGGTCATAAGAACTAGGAAAGACAGAATAATAATAATAATAATAATAATAATAAATAATACACTTTATTTCCATTTAATACAATGGGTATTCGTCAGCCAGGGCAAGCCCCAACCCCCCACTGTGGTGTCCAACCACAGCAGTTCCTGCCAGTAAACAGCTTAAACTCTCGGTCTTGGACGGGAACCGATCTTTCGACCTCGTGGATGCGAAGCCAGCGCGTTACCACTGTACTAGCCAGGAGGAGGAAGAGAGTTCCAGAGTCTGAAGGTAGATGGGAAGAAGCAGTCGCTGCACCGACCAATCCGCGCTACAAATCTCGACACAGTACCTGTGACATGAGGCACTGTGTCGAGATTTGTAGCTCGCGGATTGGTCGGTGCAGCGACTGCTTCTTTTAGACTGGTAAAGCACCGAAGAATCTCGAATAATGTTCGACATTATTATCATTATTATTATTATTATTATTATTATTATTATTATTATTATTATTATTATTATTATTATTATTATTTTTACTATTATTATTATTATTATTATTATTATTATTATTATTATTATTATTATTATTATTATTATTATTATTATTATTATTATTATTATTATTATTATTATTATTATTATTATTATTATTATTATTATTATTATTATTATCTATTATTATTATTATTATTATATTATTATTATTATTATTATTATTATTATTATTATTATTATTATTATTATTATTATTATTATTATTATTATTATTATTATTATTATTATTATTATTATTATTATTATTATTATTATTATTATTATTATTATTATTAAAATAAATAGATATGCTCCATGGTTAAAATATATGAAAAAAAAGAGCTTACGATTTGTTTATTACTCTTATTGTATAAATGGATAACACACGTGTCAAAAAATATCTATCATGATTCCTTCGTAAGTTTTGGATAATTGTATTATTATATACAGGGAAGGGGAGGGTATGGAAACTCTCCTTAGGACGAATGCTACCAAGAAGAATGCCCCTTTGGGCAATGCCTCCTAATGCACAATCGGACAATTGCTCTCTGATAATATTAACACGAAATATATCATATAATTAAGAAATAATTAATCAATCCCCAAATAGGTACCTGGTGTATTTTTAGATGCTTAATCTGTAAGTGAAGTTAGGTTAGGATGAGTTTTAAGATTTTTATTGCATACTGAAGGGGCAATTACCCTAGGGGCAGATGTCCTTAGGGGCAATCGTCCTAAGGGGAATTTATCATAAGAGTAACTGCCCAATGGAACATTATTCCTGCCTTAATAGCAGGGCCTATGTAATGTTACGTACAGAAGGCCTACTCTGCTGATTATATCATCACATTTTGTGCCACAATGAGTCCTCATAACGGGGGTGGACACAGATTAGAGCTGGGGAATTAGAGTTGGTTACCTTTACGGAATGGCAAATATGGAAAGCCTATTGGCTTAAAACACCACAAGGAGGGTGTCTAAAGAATACTTCTGAATAAAAATATGATTTTTATATATTAGGGTTCAGTTTTCTCCAATTTGTAATATTTCAAAGAATTTTTTTTCGCTTCCCTAGGTCAATTTTAGCCGGAGAGAGAGACTTACATTCGTCATGTATCACAAGTGACTGACTTTTCAGGATCTGTAAAGCTATATTTACGACTTCAAAAAGAATTTTACCCTCATTGTGGAAATTCTAACTCATCATAAGAATTTCATGTTAAATCCTAATCAGTGGTTCTCCAAACATCGTTGTCATTAATACTAGGCTATGATGTATTGGTTCTTTGATCTATGAGAAAAGGGATAATTTCTTATGATTTAAATTTTTGTTAAACTGATAATAAGGTAAAATTACCTAGGAAATTGGGACTTAGAAAAACTCGTGGCATCAAAATACGTGTCAGTGAAACAATGTAACACAGCCATTAAGCTTTTTGTGGATCATATAAAGAAGAGCAACCCCAGGGTTCTCTTCTCAAGTTACTGAACTTGAGTTTTTTTTTGTTTTGTTACCCTATTGGGTGAGTTTATACTGATCATCCGAGGTACTTAAAAAGAGTAATAACTGTGAACGTTAAAGATTTCTCATCGGGACTGAAGGCTAGACTGACAACTACCTGCACACTATTTATTCAGTAATAGAACCGAGATGTTTGTTACCTTTAACACGCGAAATAATAGACGGGAAATGACAAGTGCTAAACTGTATAAAAGATACTTACATACTTATTATATAACTCAAGGAACATCAATATAATCAATGGATTACATGTCACGAGTAGAAAAGCTATCCTAGGTATTTTAGGATCAAGTATATATATAGATCCCCAGTACATAAAAAAAAAAAAAAAAAAAATGGAACCGATCAGGAGACGGGAAGATACGAGCTTTGGGCTCTTTCCCGTAAACACAATTAGGTAATCACACACACACACACACACACACACACACACACACACACACACACACACACACACACACACACATATATATATATATATATATATATATATATATATATATATATATATATATATATATATATATATATATATATATATATATGTCACGTTTAGTTGAAATATCCCAAAGAAGTCTCAAAATGTCCCTAAAAAAAAAAAAAAAATAGTTATTACACAAGAATACAGGGTGAGGACTGCCGTGGCGTCAATCTCGACTTGGTATATAAGGGCTTAGCATTCCAGCATCCCACGGCGGGGCGATAGGAAGGGCATCCAGCCTTAATTCCCCAAGTGGAGACTATCAGTGACATATAGCAATGCAGCATATTATATATAAAACTGCCTAGAGGCCTTTTCTATACTTTGGACACAAATTTACAAATAACTCACTTAATATAATCTATAAAAACAAAATTATTATATCCTCTGAATTCCGTCTTTTCCGATTCAAATCCAATTGCGAATCCAGTGCAAAATATGACTATACTTTCATTACTTCAACAGCTTTTTACTTTTTTCTTTTTATGCCGTAAAAAATTACTTTAGGAAATTTACTAAACCAGAGTCTAGATAGTTATTTTCCTTACCTATCAATACCTCTCATTACTATTTTTTTTTATTTTCTCCTTTTTCGTAACGGACTTTGAAACGCCACTGACCGTTGCGGGAAATTTCCTTAATCTGGGAAATTTGCTACATGACTAGAAAAAAAAAAACATTTAATGGTGTCAACAATAAGTTCTCGATATTGAAATATCATCAGAGGAACACTAACGTCATGATAAATTGATTCACAATGTAAACAAAGTATGAAACAAGTGCTGAATTAAGGGGCAGATGATAAATTACGACGTCATATTAAGGGAAAAAAAAAATATTTTCCCTGACAACAGTCAACCACATGCCAGATTTCCCAGCTATGATCATGAGGATGAGGGCTGCTTGGCTGCATGAGACGCCGCGCGCCATGAGGTTCAGAAAGTACTCTGCTCTAAGGCTGAGAGGGCGGACGAAATCGGCATGGCCATCTTAAGGTGAAAATCATTATAAGTTAGTGGATTTCATATATTCTTTTGCATGCCTCTATTTCATATAATGAACAGTATTTTAAAAGTTTACCTGTAGTATGTTTTATTTGTTAGCTATTCGTTCGGTTCTGCTCTGGGCAAGAATTTACATAGGCCTTTACTGGCAACAAATATGTACTTTTGTTTTTTCAGGCACTGACTGTAATATACCTGTTGGTTATCATATTTATTCACTGAAATACTTCCCGTTAGGTTTGAATGTGGCATCTAGTGCTATATTGCTGAGTTTCAATGTGCACGTGCTAATTGCAGTTAAAACTGCAAAATGCCAGAAAACGGGTGTCTAAAGTTTTGCAAGTTAAAAACCGCAAAATGCCAGAAAACGGGTGTCTAGTTTTGCAACTTAAAAATGATTAGCCGCTCATGTTATATTGAATTTACGTCAAAATAACATGACGTGTGCCTACACTCCCAGATATAAATTTACACGGGTTTTCAGGCACTAGTACTGAGCGCCCAGTTTCAGCAAAAGTAGCCTCTATGCTGCAGGATTTAATATATGTGACCAATATCTAGGGTAGTTGTTATTTTTCACATTTAAATATATTAATATCATCTTAAGTGATTTCTAGGTAAATATTTGCGCCACAATGAGTGAAATAAAAATACGAAATATTTCAAAATAAAGTCTAAAGAAACTAAAGGAGTTCAGTCCAAGTAACTCCTATTTTAACTAGGGTGAACTAATGCCACTACTAGGCCTATACTAAGTAACCTAACCCCCAACTAGCCTAATCAAAATGTAACAACGTTTTACTATTTTTTTTTAGCTAATTGGGGTGTGAAAGTAATATTTACTCATTATTCAAATGAAAAAATTACACTATATATATATATATATATATATATATATATATATATATATATATATATATATATATATATATATATAAATATATATATATATATATATATATATATATATATATATATATATATATATATATATATATATATATATATATATATATATATATATATATATATATATATATATATATATATATATATATATTAGGGTTATATGCTAGGTGTTCACGTCATATAAAAGTCATTATTTCTTTCAGTAATGGCGGTATAGGCATTTGTAGATTATATTATATATATATATATATATATATATATATATATATATATATATATATATATATATATATATATATATATATATATATATATATATATATATATATATATATATATATATATATATATATATATATATAACCAAATATGCATATTACTTATGTGAAACATGAATCATTTTCACCCCGACCAGGAGCTTCGCAAGCTACACCACAGTATGTTAAAGGGAAACAAACCTCACAGCTTATATCTGCTATAGTAGGGATGAACGCATTCTATCTGAATGCCACTATGTTCATACTACAGTTTCCCCAACCTCACTCGTGGTTTCGTTTTCGCATTTAATTCCATTCCCAATCTCATTCGGGACCAACAATAACCAAATATGCACAGAACAAGCGCAAACGCTGTCACCCCCTCCCCCTCCTCCTACCGTTCTCCGTGTTGATGGCGAGAATTTGACCTCCAATAAGACTATAGAACTTGCAACATTTATTGCATTCAGGACACATCGCAGAGAAATATGATAAATTAAATAAATAATGATAATCATTAATATAAGAATAATGAGGAAAGTAGCTTTAAGAAAGGACGTTAAGAATAAAATGAAATCAATATTTTTAGCGTCAAAATTAAAATGAGATAGAAATTTATATTTTATTTTGTATTTTTATACTATTTTATTTTATTTTTTTTTTATTAAATTTACTTTGTATTTCATTTACGTTTTGCAACTTAGTTCATATTTTTTGTTCGTATATTCCTTTATTAGGCCAGATTTACATTCTATTTCGTGTAGATTTACAGAATTATTATTTTTTTTTAACTATGTATCAGCGACGTGTTAAGGTGACGAATTTGATTTTTCGTGTCTACGCAAAGACTATAATGAAGTCAGGAGGTTCCGATTCACAGGAGATACCTCCGCACTACAACTGAATTGACTTTAGTTTTGATTCGTGTATTTGGATACTTTGTTGTAAAGTACTGACGTGAATCGCATTTATTAAAAATCGCTGAAATATATTTATATCGTACAGTATTTTGAAAGTTGGGATCAAGTAAAGATAACTACTCCTAATCCAGTAAGGGAAGAATTTCTTCAGGGTGATGATCCCCCCCCCCCCCGTCTTCTCTTGGTTTCAATTCAGATACATCCTGTAACCCCGTAAATTGCTAGCTTAGGTTTGGTATGAACTTAACCTAAGCTAACCAAACCTAATAATTTACAGGGCGATTTAATGTACTGGGAGCCTATAACCTGATCCGTAAATGGATAAATGGACTTACAATTATGGATGGTAAAACAGTTGTTTCATAATATCACTACTCTAATTTCCAGGGACACGGATATTGACCCTGAGAACGATGGCCCCTTTGGAAGATTTCCCCTAGGAAAATAACCCCTCACTCTAAATTAAAAGATGAAAATTGCCCCTTGATTACCCCTAAGTCAGATGAGGCTCTGTTAGGTTTGGTTAGGTTGTGTCATATTAGGCAAAGTGGCTCCCATTATTAATTATTGAAGGGGCAATTGCCCTAGGGCAAATATCCTTTATGGCAAGTATTCTGGTGAGACCCCCTAGGAGTGGATATTGGACCTTATGTACACCACATATAACAATCAAAGTAATTATTGAGATTATATTAAACCTTGGTAAATTTTTACTTTTACACCTCCGAGTGAATAGGAACGCAAAGCATTGATAAAAATAAAAAAAATTTAACATGTGAATATTGAGTAAATAATGAAACAGAAAGTAAAACCTAACCAAAGAAAGGAATGAGAAACTATATTTTTAGAGGTTAGGTATTACACACCAGCAGCTTCAACTCATTTATTGTTTATCAGGCAGAAAACCAAATGAAGCTAAACTATATATGCTTTGTCAGTTAAATAGCTGGTAGTGAATTGCAATACATTACAGTACTGTATACTGTTCGTTCCACGTATAATAAAAAAAAAACTAAACGGTGCTTGCTACATGGGGCCAAAAGTTTTGTCATTAGCAAGGAGTGTATAGGAAGAGCTTCCATAGAGGTGCGCTTTTTTCCCCTGATAGTATATCCAAAACTTTGTGCGTTGGAGCCTTGATCAAGTAAAATATATCTCAATGTGATCACTGTATTGCGTGTTTGCAGAGAAGTATCCCCAACAGTACAATAATAAATAGAATACATACAAATGCTGATTACCTTCAGAGTTGTTCATAACAGGTTTATTGTTGTTTTTCATAATGTCTTATAATATGAAGAACTCATGCCTTAATGTTTTAAATATAAGATTATAATTACAAGAAGTTTTTCCTAATACTTTATTAATATACATTGAAATAAAGTTATGTATATTTCATGTATTATACTGTTTTTACAATGTATATCTTATAGAATAGCTGTTGTTCTACAATACTTGCATGCTGTACCTCATAAGTAAATTTCTGACCTACTCTAGAACTCCACTTGTTAGTTACTATTTGTGAGCACTTCTGTTTTACACATTATAAGACAGAAGATTATATATAGATTAACCTGTAGCAGATTTAAATTGTAAACTGGTAACAGAATCCAATATATATCTCTTATTACTTTCAGAATCATGGCTGGTACAGAAGGATTATTTTCCGATGAGGATATTTTGAGTTTTATAACTCAATCCTTTGAGATAACAGCAACTCTCAGTGACTTGCGGCAGCTGAGGCCGTAGTTCTCGCAAATGGTTTATTGCAACATCTTGCAAGATTTTAACATCTCTCTTGACATACGAATCAGGTTAGTATAACCATTTTTTCTTCCCAGGCTGCTATATGTATTTAATATGTACTCTTCATGATACAAAGACAATATGGATCGATCCGCACTTCGAAAGGCTTAAAAAAAACGAATGCTTAAAATTTTCAACTTCCTCCAGGCCTTATCAGGATGAGGCCTGGTGGAGGGTGAAAATGTTGAGAATCTGTTGTTTTCTCTATGTATATGCTTCTTTAAATGTGGATTGATCTCTCTTATGTTTGTATCTCATAGTACATATAATGTGCAATAGATGTATAATTTTGATTTTTATCTGCTCTTCATGGAATAAATAGTCAAATTACTTGAATATCAAATTATCTGCTAAGTATTTTATATCTAATTGCAAGGTGGTTCAAAGCAAACTACAAGCTTTTAAAACTAGGAACTCCAAACTTTCCACTTGTTTCTTTAGTCATTCCTTAGTAGGCCATTGAGGAACATTTTGAAATTGCTCAGAACCCAAGTAACGGAAGTAAACTAAATCGAACTTAGTGTTGTCAGTAGGGAAATGGGATGCAATTTGGTGAAGTGATTGCATTAAATTTGGTGGTAAGATATAGAACAACAATTAATAATTTTTTTTAAGGAGTAGGACACCAGGAGGAGCAAAGAAAATTGCCCTCGTCAGGCCTGGGCACAAATAAAAACATTAAACAAAGAGAAACCCGAGTTTGGTAGTGTTGTGACTCGTCTGATATGAAGGGATAGTAAGAGTTGCGTAACGAATATGCAAGAATATTGTGTGTAGTTGTAGGCATAAAAAAGGATCCGTAACTGAAGGAAGACTTAACATCGAGCTGTCCAGGGCAGTCATATTTAAATACAAATTACTTTGAGCTGTAGTATGTTTTGGAGCAATGCATGAAATCACTTTTAGCATTGGTAGCTACTGATAGAGCTTCTGAAGTAGAACTGGGAACAATAGATAGAACTTGGGTATCAATAGAAGAGGTAAGAGTGAGAGCTAAGTGTCAGTAGTATGTGCCATAAAACTTTTCTATTTGGTATTACGAAGGAATAATATACAACTGAAATTAAAAGGGGATTTATTTTAGGCCTGTCATGGTTGCTTATAACAAAGGAAGACTTCAGTCACATGGCGGAAATGATTGGATAAAAAAACAAAAATCTGTCATTTTCTAAAAAAGTGAAAGGAATATGAATCTGATTTCCTTAGTAGTATATATTGATGATAAGATACCTAATCCTCTATTTAGTAGAGATAGGTTTGAAATAGTTCTCTCTCTATATGTGTTAGTGAGAATAAATGGAGCGGAATTTTTTCTTATTTCAAGAAGTGAGAAGATATGAAGAGAATTCGCTATTAAATTAAGAGGAAGTGAAATACATAAAGCTAGTAGAACGAGAAATAAAATATTCTTTTCTTAATATTTGGGTGAATAAAGCAAAATTCTGTTTCGTTCAAGTAGCAAAAGGACACTATACATTGTTCACTATCAGTATTCCTTGTTTTCTATAGATGTTATAGGACAAAAATTTGAGTTTTCTTCTCTTTATCTTTGCTTGTATTATGGTATTCATTGGATACCATGAAAGAGTTTACATCAGCTGGATATGAACTTCCCCCTGAGGGTGGGGGCAAGAACACGTCCTCCGTGTTCCCCCGTGTGTCGTAAAAGTCGACTAATGGGAAGGAGTGAGAAGACTGGGAATTTCCTCCCATATTTTCTTCCCTCAAAGATTCAGAATATTATGCTTTGACTCAGCCACCCCCTTACAAGGGGGAATATGGCTCTTGTATATAGGATGTGAAACACTCGTCAAAATGATACATATACAAAATTTTTTTGGATGTTTATGTTACTAGATCTACCACATCAGCAGTAACTATTGTTAAGTTAAGGCAGAGTTTTTGTAATTTTGGATTGCCAGAAATAATTGTTTCTGACAATGCCCCTTATTTTGTGTCTGAGGAGATGGAGTTTTTCCTGAGGAAGAATGGCATTAAACACATTACACCTGCTCCTTATAACCCTTCTTCTAACGGCTTAGCCGAAAGGGCAGTAAAAACTTTCAAAGAGGGTCTTAGTAAATTTACTGATGGTGATATTAATGCCAGAGTACAGTATTCAGGTTTTCGTATAATCATAGAAGAACTGTACATTCCTTCACTGGGAAGGCTCAAGCTGTTATGATGTTTAGCCGTAACTTTTGGGGAATTGTAAAAAAATTAAAACTCAAGAAAAAAGGGAGAAGGCACTGCAGAAAGAATGTATATTTGAAAAATTAGTATATAATGTAGATGATGCACTTTTTGTAAAAAATTATTGTCAAGGTAAGCCCTCGTTAGAAGGTAAAATCTTAAAAGTACATGGTGTTCGTAACTACAAAGTACAACTTCAAAATTTTGGCAATATAGTTTGGAAAAGGACTGTATATTAATACCCCATATTTTACATAAATCTGTTTGGTATTGATTTTAAAAAACCATACTGACGATCTTTCTTCATTGTTTCAGGATGAATGCCATGCTTATGAACACTCCAGAGTTTGCAAAAGTATTTAACTGCAACCCTGAATGAAGAATGGTATCGAAACACACTTGTCCCATTTTCTGATGATATGTTTTCCTTAATCCCGAACAAAGCCATTAAATATATGCCAGAATAGTTTATTTGCTTTTGTGATTTATACAACAAAGTTCTCTTTGAATTTCCAGTTGTAAATTTTAATAGCTTTGAAGCTACACATGAAAGAATTAATCCACAAAAATGATAAATGAAAGTTTTTGGAATTTATAATACATTTATTGTTGAGAATGTTTTTGTTCAACATGTCCGCCATCATAAAGTGTTACACCTCCTGTGTAAGAAGGTATATTAATCAATAGGTATGCACAAATATTTTTCTTGCGTTACTTTCTATTTTATCTTCTAGGTTCATAGAGCAGTAAAAAATCAGATTTTTGGGACTCGTTTCAATGGTTTATTAACGAACGAACAAACGAATGTTCCAAAATTTTCTGGCTCTCATGGGTACAAAACATCTAAAAAACAATTCAAATGTAACACAAGAAAACAATTCATGAGTGCTTGTTTACAATTCTGGCTGCTGCTTCTACTTTCTTTTTCTGTTAATAGATGGCAACCTGCACAATATGGAGGAGCGCCAAATTTAAATTTCTTAAATGTTACCAGGTGTTACATCCCAGCCCCAATGCACTTACTGGGATAGTGCATTATACACTATGTAACAACTGGGTTGCAATGTTCAGCATCAAATTACAAAACCATGCATATCAAAGTACTGTATAGATTACAAAATAATTAAACAAATTTTTAAAGAAAAAAATATATATGTATAATTATATAATACACCTCTATTTCTAATTTTCATCCATGGCAGCATTTCCTAGCACAAATTTTAGTGATGGGCCTCTCATATGTACCTGTTGCTGTTCTCACATTTACACAACGTACCAACCCATCATCACCCTTATGTGCCCTAGTCACTAGTGCTAGTGGCCATTGATTTCTAGGAACATTGTCTTGCTTCAGAAGCACTAAGTCTCCTATCTTAAGATTAGGATGTGTTTTCTGCCATTTTTTGCACTCTTGTAAGGTGGGTAGGTACTCCCGTAACCACCTATGCCAGAAAACATCTGCTAAATATTGCGCCTGTTTCCATCAGCGCCGATATGCATCCTTTTAGTCAAACTTCCAAGGGGGTAACACAGGACCTCCACTCAGCATCAGCAGGTGATTGGGTGTCAAAGGTCTTTCATCTCTAGGATCATCGGATAACTTGGTGATAGGCCTACCATTTATGATACCCTCTACAATGGTCAGCAAAGTTACAAAAAAAAAAAAAACTTTATTTCCATTTCAATACAGTGGGTATTCGTCAGCCAGGGCAAGCCCCAACCCCCCACTGTGGTGTCCAACCACAGCAGTTCCTGCCAGTAAACAGTTTAAACTCTCGGTCTTGGACGGGAACCGATCTTTCGACCTCGTGAATGCGAAGCCAGCGCGTTACCACTGTACTAGCCAGGTTTCGTCATCCATGACTTGTTGTTTCATCACCCCTGCCATTACAGATCTTATGGTTCTAATTTGCCTCTCCCAGACGCCACCCATGTGAGAGGCTCCGGGAGGATTAAACTTCCAAGTGACTTTCCTTTTATGTGGTTTCTTTCTAAATATTTGACGTAGTCTTTGAAACCAAGCAACCGCTTTCTTCAGTCTATGCCATGAGGAGTAATGACTCGGGAATCTACTTGTATGGTCATCTTGAGTATCAATGGCATACACTACTGGGGATGGCTTTACTTCAGCTATCCTTTCAGATTCTTCACAGTTAAATGAAGGCTGCCTGGGCCAATTACTTCTATTTTAATATAGAAAACTAAGTCCAAGTATCCAACGTTCATCACTAACAAGTTCACATACTGTCATCCCTCTGGATGCATCGTCTCCAGGATTCTCAGTAGTGGATACATATCTCCACTGTGTAGGTGTGGTATGATCCAAAATCTTTGCCACTCTGTTGGCAACGTAAGTTTGAAACCTCTTTGCTGTACTCTGTAAATACCATAACACAATAGTGCTATCTGTCCAAAAAATTGATTCTTCTAATATTTTTTCCAACTCTTCTTGTAGAAGTTGGTCTAATCTAACTGCTTCTAGTGCTCCTATTCATAGTGCTTCTAGTGCTTCTATTCATGGAATAGTGAAACCCTTTAAAGGTGCAAGTATAGACTTGCCATAATGAGATAGATATAGTTTGATCCTTAAAAACAATCAATAAATATGAAACAGCCCTTTCACCATACTCTGAAGCATCACAAAAATGATGTAACTGGGCTGTTGTTACAATTTTGTCTTTTGGTACAACACATCGGGGAATCCTGAACTCCCCAATAATATGCAAATCAGTCAGCCACCGGCCCCATTGTTCCTCCAAGCCCCTTGGCAAGGACTCATCCCATCCTTTTTCCAGCCTGCACAATTGCTGGAATAGCCTTCTTGCCTGTAGCACAAATGGACTCACATATTCTAAGGGATCATACACTGCTGAGTGTGCTAAGTACTCCTCTTTTTTGTTCTTGGTTTATCTCTTACCTGCACATCAAACCCAAAACAGTCAGACTCAGTGTCCCACAGCATACCAAGTGCACGCTCTGTGGGCAGCTTTTCCATGCTGACATCCAGGGTGGAGAATAATTTTCCCCATCTGTCTCTAGGTATACTGGTCATTAACTCTGGTAAGTTAGAAACAAACTTTGTAAGAAAAAAGCCTTTCTTGGCCAATAGCTGCATCACTTGACCTGTGAGAAGGACTGCAGTCTCTAATGTCTTCACAGATTTCAAGCAGTCATCCACATAAAAATTATGAAGAATAGTGTCCAACACTGCTTGAGGAAATTCTGCCTTAAATTCTCTGGTTACTTGCTGAAGTGCATAGTTTGCACAGCTAGGACTCCAAACCCCTCCAAAAAGGTGTGAAGTCATGCGGTATGTCATAGCCTTACCTTCTGTATCATCTCCCTGAATCCACCGGAAACGCAGCACATCTCGATCCTCTAGAGGTACTCTCACTTGCAAAAACATTGCCTCACTGTCAGCTATGAAAGTAATGGCTCCCTGTCTGAATCTCAATAAGACTCCTATTAACTTATTTGCCAGGTCAGGTCCTTGCCATACATGGTCATTTAGTGATGACTTTCCAAACTTTGCAGCACAATCAAATACAATTCTAGTCTTATCAGGTATCTTAGGATTGTGTACTGGGTGATGTGGCAAGTACCATATATTGCCATCAGCTCTACTCATGTCTTCCAGTGGCATCATTTCAGTATGACCTTTTTCTAAAAGTTTATGAATTTCCTTTGTGTATCTTTCTTTCAGATTTCTATCTTTATCTAATCTCTTTCCCAACATCTGTAAGCGTCGTTCAGCCATACTACGGTTGTCAGGTAGGCAAGGTCTTTCTGCCTTAAAAGGAATATTCAATGCATAGTGACCATTTATTAAAGACTGGTTCTTATCCCAGACTTCTAAAACTTTTAAGTCACTCTGAGACTTACCTAGTGTTTCATAGCTGACTCCTTCCAGGTCCCATAACTTAAACAAGTCCTTCTCCATCATTGAAGTAGTGTGTACAAAATGAGAAGATCTCGCTGTGGGCTTAAAAGGGTCAATAGGACCGTTAATGGCCCAGCCTAATGGTGTATGAATGGTAAATGGCTCACCTGGTTGTCCCTTTTTTACTTCATCAGGTATCAAGAGATAAGCACAATCCTGCCCTACTAGCAGGTGAACCTGATCTACCTCCAACTCAGGTGACCTTAGGTTCTTCAGGTGTGACCACCTTTCAATATCAAGTTGACTTGATAAGTCTAAATTCAATGTTGGCCTAACAGCGACTTCTGGTATACAAAAAGGTTCATGTGTGTCATCAAGATCAGATACAAGAAGAGTAATAACAGGTGAATTAATAGGCACTCTTGTCTGAGCAAAGTAGTGAGTTCCAACTGACGAGCTACACCTCTGGTTCCTAACTTTTCACGTAATTCTTCTATGCAATATGTAGTATTTGTTCCTGGGTCCAACAGTGCATAAGTATCAACAACAGTATTTGTATCCAAACATCTTCCTCTTGCTGGCACTATAGGAAGAGCAAGTCTACTACCTTGTCGGCAGGCGAAGTTACTCACTCTGGGATTCATAAAAGTATTCAGCAGAGTGTAGTTAGTAAACTGTGTTTCTGCTATTGGCATCTGTGATTCTGATGTAGGAGTGTGTGTTGGTGCTTCCTGTATATTGGCAACATCTGCTTTCTTACTTGGGAGATGAAGATACTTGCTGTGTTTCCTTCCACAGCCTTCAACATTACAGATAATTTTTCTTGAACAATCTTTAGCAAGTGTCCTTGAGAAAAACAATTCACACACAGACCCTTAGATTTACAAGACTCCAATGGTCCTTTATTTTCATAGCCTTAAATTGTGAACAAGATATTACATTGTGTTTTTGTCCACAACAAGGACACTTACCTCCTGTCCACTTCCTGCTCTCTGGTCTAAATGTATCCTCAGTTACATAAGCATTGACAGCAAAACTTTCAGCCCCTCTCTTTGGAGCTCTGTTCATCTGATTCTTACCTTTTTCCTTCTTCTGATTCTTACTAATTAATTTTCCAAAAGACTTGATCTGAAACCACGTCAGCAACATCACAAATGAACTTCACAAGATCTGTAATTTCTGGTTCTCTTCTATACTTGGAGCGAATCTCATGATTAACTTTTACCCATCTTGTGTGCAGATAATAAGGTAACTTTTCCAATATCCTAAGCATAATGTCTCCACTTGCTAGCTGATTGATAGAGTTCATTTCCTTAAGGGACTGAAGACAGCAAGTGAGCTCATCAGCATACTCTCTGAGATCAGCTGATCCCTTCACATCTGGTCTATTGGTAACTTTTCTTATCCATTCACATGTAATATTATAAGGGTTTCCAAATCTTTCTTCTAAAATTTCTAAAGCTCCTATATAGCCTTCTTCAGGACTTTTATAATAAGTACTCTTCAGTGCAAGAGCTGCCTTTCCTTTACAGTACTTTCCTAAGCATGCCAGTTTTTGAGCTGCTGGGATTGACAAATACCCTATGGTATCCTTAAATTACCTTATGAATGGCCAATACTCCAAAGCATCACCATTAAATGAAATTTCTCCTCTCGGTACTTGCAGAGATTCAACTATAGACTGTTGCTGTGTTCGTGACAGATCCAACACCTGGCTTAAGGCGTCTACTAAAATAGATGCAGCTTTCTTTTCTGAATCTTCTATTTCAACATTAGAGGAGTCCACTGATACTCTTGAGGGTTTTCTCAGGTGTTCTATAGGTGTACTTTCAAATCTTGGGATTTCACTGGTCACTTTTGGGCGTCCCGGTGTATTCATAGGTATGGTTACATGTGTGATGGGACCAAACCCTTCAGTTTGCAGCTTGTGTTCTGAAGTTTCATTAGAATTAACTTCTTCCTTCAACTTGTTGAGTTCCTCCATCGATCTCTGTTTTTCCCTCTTAAGCATCAGTTCACTCTCCAATTTTTCCCTTTTTAACTCAAATAATTGTTTTTCCTTCTGCAACAATAGCTGTCGATTCTGCACTTCGACCTGTTGTGCTCTTGATAATTCTTGAATTCCTACTTCTAAGTCCTTGTTCTTTTCTTTGAATGCCAATTGTTTCTCTGGCACAGCATTTTCTGGTATATCATCATCCGAAAACTTATTACCCTCTTGGCTCTTGTCACAAGCTTCCTCTTCCTGTGAAGCTATCCAGTTAAATAAGGCGTCTTGAAATTCCATATTCTGAGTCATAACTTCCATTTTATGTACTTTGGCTTCTTCAAGCTGATCTTCGTCCTGCAATAACTCAAGAAGCTCAAGTTGAGCTGTTTCAAATACAGTAACATACTCAGAGTAAGCATTCATCTTCTCCTTTACTCGAAGAAGGTTCTTGGCATCACCAGTTAACTTGTCGATAGCAGTTATCTGTCTGGTAAGAGCTCCCTTTGCCCAGCCTTGTTTCTTCTTTGCATCAGCTACAGGTCTACCTGATCACGAGCAATGTCCTTCAAAGGGATTTCTTCTCCTTCTGCTACCTGAGTTATTAAATCTCTGGTCTGTTCTGTGTTCATCTTGTATTTAGTATGTTTGCAGGATATTTTTAAACTTCAGGAATGGCCAAAAATTTTGGACTGTTACACCTCCTTTGTAAGTAGGTGATTACCTAATTGGTAATCACCAGGTATGCGCTAATATTTTTCTTGCGTTACTTTCTATTTTATCTTCTAGGTTCATAGAGCAGTAAAAAACCAGATTTTTGGGACTCGTTTCAATGGTTTATTAACTAATGAACAAACGAACGTTCCAGAATTTTCTGGCTCTCATGGGTACAAAACATCTAAAAAACAATTCCAATATAACACAAGAAAACAAAACATGAACTGCTTGTTTACAATTCTGGCCGCTTCTTCTTTCTTTTTCTATTACTATAGGCAACCTGTACAATATGGAGGAGTGCCAAATTTAAATTTCTTAAATGTTACCAGGTGCTACATAAAGGTATTCAAACTGACATAGCAATAAGGTATTTTGAAGGAAGGAAAACATTAAATATATGCCAGAATAGTTTATTTGCTTTTGTGATTTATGCAACAAAGTTCTCTTTGAATTTCCAGTTGTAAATTTTAATAGCTTTGAAGCTACACATGAAAGAATTAATCCAGAAAAATGATAAATGAAAGTTTTTGGAATTTATAATACATATATTGAGAATGTTTTTGTTCAACATGTCTGCCGTCATAAAGTATTCAAACTGACATAGCAATAAGGTATTTTGAAGGAAGAAAAATACATTTTATTAGTCTTCATGCAACCCGTTTACACTCAATCTCCTTCCTCCAATCCCTTTATGAAAATATTGATCTGTGGAAAATAGAATATATCATCATGTCTAGTGCAGCAACAGATGAGCGAGGGGAAGTATAGTTCTCTGAAGTCTGCATAAGTTGGGGTTTCGTTCCCACTGTCCTAAGAGCCTGTAAATCGGATCACCAATGCAAACATGTGGCTTGAACTGATAGCTCCGGACCTTTCTGATAGTGGGTCAATTCTAGGCACAGTAGAACTATCCTTGGAGAGGGACTTAAAGGACAGCTTGAAGACTCTAATTTAAGGTGCCTATTATACACAGGGTATTAATACACATATGTCATGCTCAGATAATACTAAACACCTGTCACTGCAATGCAGTAATAATAATAATACCGTAAGTTGGTTAATTATTTTTACCGTCGTTAATTATCATTCACGTCTGTTGTTCTCATCGCAAGCAAATTCATCTTAAATTTTTTATTTGATTTTTGTTCAGTTTTCATATACTGTATTTATTTTAAAGAACAAGGCTTTATCAAGAATGCCTCATTTTTTTTTTGCTTAACTACTCTATTGTGCTTTATAATCATTATATACAATTCAGTTTACTTACGGCTCATCACTGTTTACTCAGAAAATAGTTTAATTAAATTTGAGAAGCTCTGTAGGACCCAAGTCACAAAATCGAGGAGTTGTAAGCTTGCAAATGACTGTATACACACATAACTTTAGTGAGGAATAATGCATTATGCAATTCATAATTAAAGGAGAATTTGAGTCATCTTTCCGCTGACTGTTGAGTTCCAAAAAAAGCTTGTGCATCATGTTCAGTTATATATGGTGCTTGTAAGTCTGTATAAATGGCAAATGTAATCTATATATCCTGTGATACACAATATATCCTTCAAAAATTACCAAAGAATAGGTATTGAAGAGGAGTCACGTACTTAAACAATCAAATAAATATAATAATTGCACTGTCACTGAAAGATATCTCTTTAATTACTACATGAGAATGATATACAACCATACACCATTTGCCAAGAATGAAATTGTACTGCTCAAACTTCTTGAGTAACTGCTTAGATTGTATTTCTTAATACCAAATACAAGAAAGACAAATACCTGCCAAAACAAATCTCCTCCTAACTTGAAATATGACTCTGAAAAGAATTAATATTTGCCAGAAAAGGTCAGTAACAAGCTTAATGCTGGTTATCCAGGTAAAAAATTTTAAGAATTCTGCTTAGTGAATCAAGAGTGTAATAACTGTGCCATTTGGGTTTATGTAAGTGTGCATTCACAGTCCTGTTTACAGTTATATCCCCTAGGGCTTTTGCCAGGTATGAAAATAGCCGTATCATCCTTGGTGCATGTTATCTAAAGAAAAGAAGAATGTATATTTGAAGACAACCATTTGGACTCATTTTACAGTTCTCTCTATGCCTAATTATGAAGACTTATCATTGGACTCTGAACCAGCTTACAGAAGTCTTAAGAATTCCTTGGCTACCAGGGAGCAGTTTAAAGTTCATGCTAAAGTAGATTGTGTCCGGTATGCCAAATTCAAGACTGTGTGTAAAGCATGTCAGTCGTACATGTCAGGCGGAAATTGTACATACGTCGGCTGTTCTTCACGAGATGGAGGAATGTTGACCATTAATGTTCAACTGATTATTGAAGATGGTACAGCAAGAGCTTACATGACACTGAATTCCCTGGAGCATTTTCAGAATGTATTCCAACTTAATGGCCCATCTTTTTCATCACTTTGTCAAGAAATGGTCGCAAAGTGTGAAAAATTTTCTTACAGGCATGGTAAAAAATCAGGACAAATTTGAATGAAAGCATCTTAGGAAACAAGGAAGATTTTGACCTGATATGTTTGCGCAGCTGTAATCATCATCTGAAATTCATCTGTCAACTGTTCATGCATCAGTCAGACAGGGAAGGAATACCTCAGCTTTTCTGTTTCAAGGTTTCAAAAATTTCTTCCCCATAAGGAATAACTGCAGGAATTTGGTAGGACAGAAAATTATTCTTAAAAGATAATTCTATTTTGTCTGATATGATGTAAAAATACACCTCAGCTTTTCTGTTTAGAGGCTTTGAAATTCCATTCCAACGAGGAAAAAAAAAACATTTTGGAAAAGCTGCAAAAATTTGGTATTACGAAGATAATTCTGTTTTGTCTGATATGGTATAAAAATGTTCTCAAGAAAAACTTTATACCAAAATTTTGTAAACGTTGTTTTGTCATTTTTATTTATTGCATAGCAAGTATTAGTTGGTCTACTGTATAGTTTAAACTTTTTTTTGCCAAATATTGCAAACAAAATGTACAATACTACTCTTGCTCAACTTTACAAGCTATCATTTTCTAATGAATAAAATTACAGAATTTACAAGAAAACTGACAGCGTAGACTTTTTCGGAATATTTTAGTAAAAGGATATTTTTGCTCTTCTCTTAAAATAGGCAAGACTGTCCTTTATAGTTTAATCACAGGATACATAGATTTCATTTGCCATATATACAGACTTACAAGCACCATATATAACTGAATATAATGCACAAGCTTTTTTTTGGAACTCAACAGTCAGCAAAATGATGACTCAAATTCTGCTTTAATTGTGAATTGCATAATGCATTATTCCTCACTAAAGTTATGTGTATATATAGTCATTTGCAAGCTTACAACTCCTCGATTTTTGTACTTGAGTCCTATAGAGCTTCTCAAATTTAATTAAACTATTTTCTGAGTAAAAAGTGATGAGCCGTAAGTAAACTGAATTGTATATAATGATTATAAAGCACAATAAATAGAGTAGTTGAGCAAAAAAAAAAAAAAAAAAGAGGCATTCTTGATAAAGCCTTGTTCTTTAAAATAAATACAGTATATGAAAATTGAGCAAAAATCAAATAAAAAATTTGAGATGGATTTGCTGGCGATGAGAACAACATACGTGAATGATAATTAACGACGGTAAACATAATTAACTAACTTATGGTATTATTATTACTGCATTGCAGTGACAGGTGTTTAGTATTATCTGAGCATGACATATGTATATTAATACCTTGTGCATAATAGGCACTTTTAGGGAGGATAAACCTTAATTTAGAGTCTTCAAGCTGTTCTTTAAGTCCCTCTCCAAGGATAGTTCTACTGTGCCTAGAATTGACCCACTATAAGAAAGGTCCGGAACTATCAGTTCAAGCCACATGTTTGCACTGGTGATCTGCTTTACAGGCTCTTAGGACAGTGGGAACGAAACCCCAACTTATGCAGACTTCAGAAAACTATATATACATAACTTTAGTGAGGAATAATGCATTATGCCATTCATAATTAAAGGAGAATTTGAGTCATCTTTCCGCTGACTACTGAGTTCCAAAAAAAGCTTGTGCATTATGTTTAGTTATATATGGTGCTTGTAAGTCTGTATATATGGCAAATGAAATCTATGCATCCTTTGATTAAACTATAAAGGACAGTCTTTCCTATTTTAAGAGAAGAGCAAAAATATCCTTTTACTAAAAAATTCCGAACAAGTCTACGCTGTCAGTTTTCACGTAAATTCTGTAATTTTATTAATTAGAAAATGATAGCTTGTAAAATTGAGCAAGAGTAGTATTGTACATTTTGTTTGCAGTTTTTGGCAAAAAAAAAGTTTAAGCTATACAGTAGACCAATTAATACTTTCTATACAATAAATAAAAATGGCAAAACAATGTTTACAAAATTTTGGTATAAAGTTTTTCTTGAGAACATTTTTATACCATATCAGACAAAACAAAATTATCTACGTAATACCAAATTTTTGCAGTTTTCCCCCAATTTTTTTTTTTTCCTCGTTGGAATGGAATTTCAAAGCCTCTAAACAGAAAAGCTGAGGTGTATTTTTACAGACAAAATAGAATTATCTTTTAAGAATAATTTTCTGTCCCACCAAATTCCTGCAGTTATTCCTTATGGGGGAAGAAATTTTTGAAGCCTTGAAACAGAAAAGCTGAGGTTTTCCTTCCCTGTCTGACTGATGCATGAACGGTTGACAGATGAATTTCAGATGATGATTACAGCCGCGCAAACATATCAGGCAAAATCTTCCTTGTTTCCTAAGATGCATTCATTCAAATTTGTCCTGATTTTTTTACCATGCCTGTAAGAAAATTTTTCACACTTTGCAACTATTTCTTGACAAAGTGATGAAAAAGATGGTCTATGAATTTGGAATACATTCTGAAAATGCTCCAGGGCATCCAGTGTCATGTAAGCTCTTGCTGTACCATCTTCAATAATCAGTTGAACATTAATGGTCAACATTCCTCCATCTCGTGAAGAACAGCCGACGTATGTACAATTTCCGCCTGACATGTACAATTGACACGCTTTACACAAAGTCTTGAATTTGGCGTACCGGACACAATCTACTTAGCATGAACTTTAAACTGCTCCCTGGTAGCCAAGGAATTCTTAAGACTTCTGCAAGCTGGTTCAGAGTCCAATGATAAGTCTTCATGCTTAGGCAGAAAGAGAACTGTAAAATGAGTCCAAATGGTTGTCTTCAAATATACATTCTTCTTTTCCTTAGATGACATGCACCAAGGATGATACGGCTATTTTCATACCTGGCAAAAGCCCTAGGGGATATAACTATAAATAGGACTGTGAATACACACTTACATAAACCCAAACGGCACAGCCATTACACTCCTGATTCACTAAGCAGAATTCTTAAAATTTTTTACCTAGATAACCAGCATTGAGCTTGTTACTGACCTTTTCTGACAAATATTAATTCTTTTCAGAGTTGTATTTCAAGTTAGGAGGAGATTTGTTTTGGCAGGCATTGTCTTTCTTGTAGTTGGTATTAAGAAATACAATCTAAGCAGTTACTCAAGAAGTTTGAGCAGTACAATTTCATTCTTGGCAAATGGTGTATGGTTGTATATCGTTCTCATGTAGTAATTAAAGAGATATCTTTCAGTGACAGTGCAATTATTATATTTATTTGATTAAGTACGTGAATCCTCTTCAATACCTATTCTTTGGTAATTTTGAAGGATATATTATACTTAGGTGACATGGAATATTGGATCACTTATTGATTCAGTAAAGTCTTTTATCACAAGGATACTGCTTGATAAAATGTCACAATCCCCTTCGATTTTGAGGTGGTTTTTAGCATTAAGGGTATATTTTATCATGTTTCCCTTATATGGTATCTATTAGTGCTCTGTTTAGTTTTTAAATGTGGTCATAACACAAAATTATTATAATGTAGAACTCAGTTGGATATATTCTTTCAAAGGCAGGTTTTGTTGTGTATGTTATGATTTTCTCTGTGTTGGTTCTTTTGTGAGTAGACACAATATGAACTTTTAGATTTTTCTTTCTGATTTTGTTAAGTAAAAATTTTTACTCGTGTACAACAGTGGTGCTGGAATGTTCTTACTTCCTTTTCAATACTAGTTTGTCAGTCCTTTCTGAAAAATTGTATTTTAGAACAAATTGCTATAGGTATATTTGGCTATGCATGACTTCATAGCTCTCTGACCAGCCATGGCTCAAATTTTTATTGGATTATTTTTTTTCTAATTTTCTAACAGACAGGCTCTATTGGTGCTAGTATTTTCTGTATTAAGTTCGCACAGCTCACCAAATTTTAATTGTATAATAAGAAACTCGCATAGGATATATTGTAGCAAAGCCACCTTTCACTGCTTATACTGTAATTCTCCCTAATAATCTTTGATGCCTCCCTGAAACAAGACAACTTTTAAGATACAGTATTCTATATCTTTTGTGTGAGATATAAGTAACCAATGACCTTTATCTGTGCAGATTATGATGACTGTTGTTTGTAGGTATTTATACTTTGTTGAATCTCTGGTAATTATTTTGTAATTTTTGGGCTTATATTTTATTGTTTCCCATCTCAATCAGCATTTTATCTTATTTTCGTTGTTGTTGTTTCCTAGGCTGCCCAGCTGAACAACCCCGCATGGCGTCCTCTTCTTAGTTGCTTGGCTTCCTCATTTGATTTGCTGTTCTGGAGGGTAGAAGCATAACACTTTATTGTCAGTATTTGTAGGATGTCTCTGCTTGTCAGAAATGTGACTTGTCATTTGTCTGCACCAGTTGGACATAGAATTCTCATCATATCACATCTGATACTTTAATATATGTGTTTTACATATGTGTGACCGGTTTTGTGTTATGGACTCCCCTTTTCTATTAAGGGCTAGGACGGTGCACTCTTTGCCAAAGACTTTAGTTTTGGCAAGTGTGACCATTACCCTAAGTGAATGCCTTTTCTAACCTCAGGCCTTAGTGGGCTGTAAACCCCCAACCTGACAAATCAAAGTCGCAAACTCACCTTTCAACCATGGTGGGGACTTGTGTGTTCCATATGTATTTACTCTAAATAGGTTTCCAGTTAGTTATTAAAGCTCATACTTTTTAGTTTAATGCATGCAATACTTATTCTGAATATGCTGTATAGAGAACTATGAAGCTCAGAACTAGTGGAAAAGAATTTGCTTTAAGACGTTATTGCCATGGATTACTTATTTTATACCGTATGTATGTTTAATTGCAGTTTGCCTCTACCTCATTAAGCTTTTTTAAACTCGTAGGTTTTAAAGGTGATCTTAGACCTAATCTTTCCCTAAACTATTCTGCAATCTAGTATACGAGATATTAGAAATTGAGAATTAATTATTATTTTCCCTAAAATGCATTAGTCACAGAGTTTATAGGAAAAAATCATGTACTGTATTCACTTTTGAAATATTAACACACTCCTAATTTGGCAACTTCTCCTTTCCATGCTTCTTCCTTTCATAGCAAAATCATGTATTCCTCAGATAACATATAGTGATGATTGTATATTCCTGATAAAAATTACTGCTTATTCTTTCTTAAGTTTTGATGCCAGCCAATGCAAGGCTACTCTTGTCACTGCATTGGAGAAATTCGTAGGCATTATTGGCATACCAGAAATTTAGAGTTCTTGTTGGCCTTTGCCATCAGTAATAGACAAAGATATAAGCTGTCATTCATCTTTTACTATTCGGTCATTTTTTGTATTATTTATTATCTCCTCTGTGTTTACTACATATATAGAGACAGCTCTCATTCATATTTTTGAGTAATTTGAACCTTTCCTATCATTTCTCTGCCTGTATGGAACATACTAGACTTGCAGCTTCAGTTTGTTTTTATCATTGCATTGGAAGAAAGAGAATATATAGAAGTTTCTAAAGAGATTATTTTTTATTTATTTGAATTTTTCCTATCAATTCTTTGCCCGTATTGAACATACAAGACTCGCAGCTTCAAGTTTATTTTTATCAGTTATTTTTTTACAGTCTTTTTACCAGTGCTTTATGTATCATTACTCTAATTTTATCAGTGCTTTATGTATCATTACTCTAATTTTATTGCAAGCAGGGACTTCCAGCCATCATGTTTGCAAATTCAGTCATCATCTATTGTTATATTTATGTTTCGTGTCTCTATGTCTAATGTTATGCAGGCTTACCACTATCATCTGTGTTCTGTTAATCTTTCCAGTGTCGTCATTGTCTTTAATGTGTACTTTTTATAAGTACATATGCATATTATTGAGATACTGATATATAACTATTGTATCTGACTACCAATTAATTAATAGCATTTACTCTTCTGAATTAGATAATTTCTCCTATAATATCTTCATGTTAAGTTGGCCTAAAGACAACACTTGTTTCATGGCTGCATGATAAATCTGATTGCTAAGTTATGTATCATATTTACGCTAACTGCCTACGACTGACATACTGTACGGTTAACTTATTGGTATCAATAAAGTAGTTTCATTGACATACCTTGACTTCTACACTAATACTTTATAGAACAAGCATGGGTAGCAATATTATAGACCACATTTGCATGACCAAACTTCTATTCTTTTAGCAAAGCATTATTATATTCTCCATCTTTGTTTCTCTTTATGTATTCTTGGTGCCCAGGCCCGATGAGGGCTGTTTTGTTTTATAATTTTTGGCCCGTCCTGGTGTCACAATCATAAAAAATAAAATTAGGAACTCTAGCCTAGGTTACACAAGTAGGAAAAAATTGCATTTGCTATGTGTGATGAGGACTTCATCCTCAACAATATCCTATATAATCATTTCAATGTATTAATTGCCAAAGAGATTAGATAAGGGTATGTTGGAAGTGAAAACTTTAAAATAATCCTTCGAGTTTTAGTATCTTTTCTGTATTTATGTAGGTTTCGTCCCTCAGCTGTTGTGTAGTGTTTGCTGAAGTTGTGTGGGGTCTTGCTGCGCTTTTAAAAACTGGCCCTTTGTATCAGGAAGTTGCTGTATTTTTTCATTCTAATACTCTATATATAATTCGCATCCGCGTTTCAGGGCAAATATAACATATTATACAAAGTATATTAGTATTTTTGGGTTACTGCATATGTTATAAAGGGGAGGAAAACTGCATATTTTTTATTTCAGTAATAGAGATTTAAGGTATTTGCAGCTGTTAATCTCATGAAAAGGAAAGTTAAAAGTTAACTTAAAAACAGGATGTTCATATACTCCATAGTCAAACAGCATTTGTAGGTGTGAAGGCGACGTTAATCCGACTTGGCAGCTTAAAGGTTTGGGGATGTAGATCTGAGCTGTCAGGATTGTTCTACCAACAAAGTACAACCCGCGGGTTTTCAGTTGTCCTAGCA
>JAXCGZ010000651.1:0-15000 GCA_037179515.1 Halocaridina rubra
AGGAAAACTGAAAGTAAAGGAACAGGTTTTAAGGCTAAAGAGAGCGGATGGAAGCATCACTGAGAGGGATGAAGAGATCTGCAAAGAATTGAACAAGGAATTTCAGTCAGTAGTTACAGTAGAAAATACCCCACCCCCTCAGATTGCAGTGATAGAAGCTCAAGGGCCGGTATTAGAGAACATCAACCTTACAGCCACAGAGGTATGCAAAGCGCTGATGGATTTAGATGTTCATAAAGCTACAGGTCCTGATGACATATCCCCTCATGTGCTTAAAAAATGCGCAAACTCAATATCAGTGGCACTAAGTATCATATTTAAAAAGTCACTGGAGTCAGGTGAGATTCCAAGATGCTGGAAACAAGCAAATGTGATACCTATCTTCAAAAAGGGAAGGAGGGATACGGCTCTGAACTATAGACCAGTTTCCTTGACCAGCATAGTTTGCAAAGTTTTGGAGAAACTACTAAGCAAACATATCTCTCTTCACTTGGAATCCTTAAACTTTTTGTCAGTGAGGCAACATGGCTTCAGAGAAGGTAGATCAACAGTAACAAACTTATTAGAATTTTATGATGAGGTAAGCCAAATCTTACAGGAAAGAGAGGGCTGGGCAGATTGCATATTCCTAGACTTCCAGAAAGCGTTTGACACTGTTACACATGGGAGACTTATTAGGAAGCTGCAATCAATGGCTGGAATAAGTGGAAATGTTTTGGAATGGATAAAAACTTACTTAGAAGGAAGGGAACAGAGGGTTAGAGTAAGACACTCATTGTCTGAATGGAGAAGAGTTAGTAGTGGAGTTCCACAGGGTTCAGTTTTAGGGCCACTTTTGTTTCTTGTATATGTAAATGACCTACCAGAGTCTGTAAATTCATTCATGAATATGTTTGCAGATGATGCAAAGATTGTGAAGAAAGTAAAAAACGAGAACAATGGTAGAGACCTTCAGGAGGATCTAAATAATCTGCATGAGTGGTCAGAAAAGTGGCTAATGAAATTCAATACTTCAAAATGTAAGGTAATGAGAATGGGTACAAGTGCAAGAAGGCCCAAGCTTGACTACTCGGTGGCTGGAGTACAACTTCAAGAGACAGAAAATGAGAGAGATCTAGGAGTAAACATACTGGCAGATTTGTCTCCAGAAATACATATAAATTGCATAGTAAGGGCAGCATATGCATTCTTATCAAATGTAAGGGTAGCCTTCAGGCACATGGACAAGGAAATGTTCAGAAATATTTATGTAACTTATGTGAGGCCAAAACTCGAATATGCAGCCCCCTTTTGGAATCCGCACTTGAAAAAGCACATAGCTAAGCTTGAAAAAGTTCAAAGACATGCCACGAAACTGGTGCCAGAAATACGCAAGCTCAGTTATGATGAGAGGCTGAGGGAATTAGACTTACCATCACTCGAAGCTAGAAGAGTGAGGGGGGATATGGTGACAGTCTTTAAATTCCTTCATGGTTATGATAGAGTGGATAGGGATCGATATTTTGATATGGCTGGCTCTAGAACTAGAGGTCATAGTTTGAAGCTTCGTAAGAAAACTTCTTTGCAGTATGTAAGAAAATACTTTTTCAGTGTTAGAGTAGTTGATAATTGGAATTGGCTAAGCGAGGAGGTAGTTAATGCTATCTCAATCCATAGTTTTAAGGACAGGTATGATAAGTATCACTAAGTCTAAAATGGAACCGATCAGGAGACGGGAAGATACGAGCTTTGGGCTCTCTCCCGTAAACACAATTAGGTAAGCACAATTAGTTAAGCACACACACTAAAGGGGAATGTGGCAGTAAAAGAGGCTTTAAAGGTGGTGGCACTGGAAAACATACAAACAGTTGACTATAAAGAGATAGTAATCGAAAAAGTGAAAGATATTGTGATGGAAAGGGCAAACCCACTGATCAAACAGGCATTTGATAAAGAGAAGACAGTGGTAATCTCAGGCATAAGCGAATCCCAGGAGCTAACATGGCATGGTAGACTTGAAGAAAATAAAGCTTGGGTTGTAGATCTGAGAAGAAAGCTTGGAGTAGTTTGTGATCCTGAGGATATTGTAAATATACACCAACTAGGCAAATATTCGAGGGATAGAAAGCCGAGACCAACAAAAGTAACCTTTGAGAGAGGGGAAACATGTAGGGAAATATTGTTGAGAAAAAAAAGTCTAAAAGACCTTCAAGAATTCAAAGAAGTGTTCATTAGACGATACAGAACACAGGAAGAGATTGGAAAGATCAAAAACTTGTTGAAAGAGGCAAAAAGGTTAAAATGAGGAAAGAAATGAAGAAGAGAAGAAAAATTTTCATTTCAGAGTTCTTCCAAACAAAGGGGACATAAAGAAGAGAATGACAGAAGATCAAAGGATGGGGCCTCATTAAGATTGTTATACACAAATGCTGATGGATTAGCTGGTAAGGCAGTAGAATTAAAAGATAGGATTCACAACAGTAAGGCAGATATATTAGCAATTACAGAGACTAAGTTGAGTGAGGACATAAACAGTGTCACAGTTTTTCCTAAGGGCTTCAGAATATTAAGGGTTGAAAGATCTGAGAGGACTGGTGGAGGGATAGCACTGCTCATAAGTGAAAGAATTCAAGTTGAAGAAATAAATTTGGCTATAGAAAGTGAGTTCAAGAAATTTCTTGTTGCTCCCATAATTACTGGGTCAGAGAGCATTATAATAACTGTTGTATATAACCCACCAAGGAACCAGAATAGGCTAGAAGTTTATGAGGAAAGTCATATAGGTACTATTGAAGTCATAAACTCTGTTGTTAACATGGCACGAGAGAGAAAATGTAGGATTTTGATTATGGTGGATTTTAATCATAAAGAGATAGATTGGATAAATCTTGACCCACACAGTGGTGAGGACTCAATAGGGGCAAGATTCCTAGATTGCGTACAAGGGAATTTCCTACAACAACATGTAATGGAACCAACGATTGCCAGGGGTGGGGATGAGCCATCACTACTTGATCTAGTATTCACAGATATTGTGTTGGATATTGAAAAAAATTGAGTATGAACCGCCAATTGGAAAGAGTGTCCACTGTGTGTTGTTGATGGAGTATATCATTGAAGATATTCTTCCTGAGAGTAGAGGCACTGAGGACATGAGGAGGAACTATCCGAAAGGAGATTACATCAAAATGAATGAGCTTTTTGCCGTTATTGACTGGAGAACCTTATTTTACAACAAATCTGTACAAGAAATGTATGACATCTTTTGTGAGAAATATGGGAAGATAGTAGATTGCTGCATACCTTTCACCAAAGTAGGTGTAATTCATGCCAGAGAGAAATGGTTCGATAATGAGTGTAAAAGAGCTAAGGAGTGGAGAGACAAATGCTGGACAAAGTATAGGAGGAGAAAAAACATATATGCCTGGCAAACTTACAAAAGAGCAAGAAATGACTACCTTAGTGAAAGGAGAGAGGCAGAGAGAGACTATGAGAGGGCCATCACCAGGAAGGCTACAGAAAATCCCAAGCTTTTCCACAGCTTTATCAGAGGAAAACTGAAAGTAAAAGAACAGGTTTTAAGGCTAAAGAGAGTGGATGGAAGCATCACTGAGACGGATGAAGAAATCTGCAAAGAATTGAGCAAGGAGTTTCAGTCAGTATTTACAGTAGAAAATACCCCACCCCCTCAGATTGCAAAGATAGAAGCTCAAGGGCCGGTATTAGAGAACATCAACCTTACAGCCACAGAGGTATACAAGGCGCTGATGGAGTTAGATGTTCATAAAGTTACAGGTCCTGATGACATATCTCCTCATGTACTTAAAAGATCCACAAACTCAATATCAGTGGCACTGGGTATCATTTTTAAAAAGTCACTGGAGTCAGGGGAGATTTCAAGATACTGAAAACAAGCAAATGTGATACCTATCTCCAAAAAGAGAAGGAGGGATACGGCTCTGAACTATAGACCAGTTTCCTTGACCAGCATAGTTTGCAAAGTTTTGGAGAAACTACTAAGGAAACATATATCTCTTCACTTGGAATCCTTCAACTTTTTGTCAGTGAGGTAACATGGCTTCAGAGATGGTAGATCAACAGTAACAAATTTACTAGAATTTTATGATGAGGTAAGCCAAATCTTACAGGAAAGAGAGGGCTGTGCAGATTGCATATTCCTAGACTTCCAGAAAGCGCTTGACACTGTTCCACATGGGAGACTTATTAGGAAGCTGCAAGCAATGGCTAGAGTAGGTGGAATGGATAAAAACTTACTTAGAAGGAAGTGAACATAGCGTTAGAGTAAGACACTCAGAGTCTGAATGGAGAAGAGTTAGTAGTTGAGTTCCACAGGGTTCAGTTTTAGGGCCACTTTTGTTCCTTGTATATGTAAATAACCTACCAGAGTCTGTAAATTCATTCATGAATATGTTAGCAGATGATGCAAAGATTGTGAAGAAAGTAAAAAACGAGAACAATGGTAGAGAACTTCAGGAAGATCTAAATAATCTGCATGAGTGGTCAGAAAAGTGGCTAATGAAATTCAATACTTCAAAATGTAAGGTAATGAGAATGGGTATATGTGCAAGAAGGCGCAAGCTTGACTACTCGGTGGCTGGAGTACAACTTCTAGAGACAGAAAATGAGAGAGATCTAGGAGTAAACATACTGGCAGATTTATCTCTAGAAATACATATAAATGGCATAGTAAGGGCAGCATATGCATTCTTATCAAATGTAAGGATAGCCTTTAAGCACATGGACAAGGATATGTTCAGAAATATTTATGTAACCTATGTAAGGCCAAAACTCGAATATCCAGCCCCCTTTTGGAATCCACACTTTAAAAAGCACATAGCTAAGCTTTAAAAAGTTCAAAGACATGCCACAAAACTGGTGCCAGAAATATGCAATCTCAGTTGTGAGGTGAGGCTGAGGGAATTAGACTTACCATCACTCGAAGCTAGAAGATTGAGGGGGGATATGGTGACAGTCTTTAAATTCCTTCATGGTTATGATAGAGTGGATAGGGATTAATATTTTGATATGGCAGGCTCTAGAACTAGAGGTCATAGTTTGAAGCTTCGTAAGAAAACTTCTTTGCAGGATGTAAGGAAATACTTTTTAAGTGTAAGAGTAGTTGATAATTGGAATTCGCTAATCGAGGAGGTAGTTATTGCTACGCCAATCCATATTTTTAAGGACAGGTATGATAAGTATCACTAAGTATAAAATGGAACCGATGAGGAGACGGGAAGATATGAGCTTTGGGCTCTTTCTCGTAAATACAATTAGGTAAATACAATTAGGTAAATTTAATGAGAGGCTGAGGGAATTAGACTTACCATCACTCGAAGCTAGAAGAGTGAGGGGGGATATGGTGACAGTCTTTAAATTCCTTCATGGTTATGATAGAGTGGATAGGGATCGATATTTTGATATGGCTGGCTCTAGAACTAGAGGTCATAGTTTGAAGCTTCGTAAGAAAACTTCTTTGCAGGATGTAAGAAAATACTTTTTAAGTGTAAGAGTAGTTGATAATTATAATTCGCTAAGCGAGGAGGTAGTTAATGCTATCTCAATCCATAGTTTTAAGGACAGGTATGATAAGTATCACTAAGTATAAAATGGAACCGATCACGAGACGGGAAGATACGAGCTTTGGGCTCTTTTCCGTAAACACAATTAGGTAATCACAATTAGGTAATCACACAGTAGCCTTCACGCACATGGACAAGGAAATGTTCATAAATATTAATACAACATAGATATAAGCTATAAGGTTGGATTCCTTTTAACCTGTGGTGTGTAGTTTGTAGCGCCTTGACTTAGTAATTATAAGTCCTAGGTTCGAGTCCCGGTCGGGGTAATAAATTATTCATGTTTTTACATATGTAATGTGCTTGCATGGTTATTGTATGACCCGAATGAGATTGGGAATTGAATTAAATGCTAAAATGAAGCCACGAGTGAGCTTGGGGAATCTGTAATATGAACACAGTGGCATTCAGATAGAATGCGTTCATTCCTAATTATAGCAGATATAAGCTATAAGGTTGGATTCCTTTTCATTTTCTGTGGTGTGTAATTGGTAGCGCCTTGACTTAGTAATTATAAGTCCTAGGTTCGAGTCCCGGTCGGGGTAAAAAATGATTTATGTTTTCACATATGTAATGTGCTTGCTTGGTTATTGTATGACCCGAATGAGATTGGGAATTGACTTAAATGCTAAAATGAAGCCACGAGAGAGGTTGGGGAATCTGTAATATGAACATAGTGGCATTAAGATAGAATGCGTTCATCCCTAAGTATAGCAGATATAAGCTATAAGGTTGGATTCCTTTTAACCTTCTGTGGAGTGTAGTAGGTAGTGCCTTGACTTAGTAATTATAAGTCCTAGGTTCGAGTCCCGGTCGGGGTAAAAAAATGATTCATGTTTTCACATATGTAATGTGCTTGCTTGGTTATTGTATGGCCCGAATGAGATTGGTAATTGAAATAAATGCTAAAATGAAGCCACGAGTGAGGTTGGGGAATCTGTAATATGAACATAGTGGCATTCAGATAGAATGCGTTCATCCCTATGTATAGCAGATATAAGCTATAAGGTTGGATTCCTTTTAACCTTCCGTGGTGTGTAGTTGGTAGCGCCTTGACTTAGTAATTATAAGTCCTAGGTTCGAGTCCCGGTCGGGGTAAAAAAATGATTCATGTTTTCACATATGTATTGCGCTTATTTGGTTATTTCATGGCCCGAATGAGATTGGGAATTGAATTAAATGCTAAAATGAAGCCACGAGTGAGCTTGGGGAACGTGTAATATGAACATAGTGGCATTCAGATAGAATGCGTTCATTCCTAAGTATAGCAGATATAAGCTATAAGGTTGGATTCCTTTTAACCTTCTGTGGTGTGTAGTTGGTAGCGCCTTGACTTAGTAATTATAAGTCCTAGGTTCGAGTCCCGGTCGGGGTAAAAAATGATTTATGTTTTCACATATGTAATGTGCTTGCTTGGTTATTATATGACCCGAATGAAATTGGGAATTGAATTAAATGCTATAATGAAGCCACGAGTGAAGTTGGGGAATCTGTAATATGAATATAGTGGTATTCAGAGAGAATGCGTTCATCCCTAAGTATAGCAGATATAAGCTATAAGGTTGGATTCCTTTTAATCTTGTGTGGTGTGTAGTTGGTAGCGCCTTGACTTAGTAATTATAAGTCCTAGGTTCGAGTCCCAGTCGGGGTAAAAAATGATTCATATATATATATATATATATATATATATATATATATATATATATATATATATATATATATATATATATATATATATATATATATATGTGATTACCTAATTTACGGGAAAGAGCCTAATGATCGTATCTTCCTGTCTCCTAATCGGTTCTATTTTGTACTTAGTGATACTTATCATACCTGTCCTTAAAACTATGGATTGAGATAGCATTAACTACCTCCTCACTTAGAGAATTCCAATTATCAACTACTCTTACACTGAAAAAGTATTTCCTTCAAACTATGACCTCTAGTTCTAGAGCCTGCCATATCAAAATATAGATCCCTATCCACTCTATCATAACCATGAAGGAATTTAAAGACTGTCACCATATCCCCCCTCAATCTTCTAGCTTCGAGTGATGGTAAGGCTAATTCCCTCTTCCTCTCATCATAACTGAGATTATGTATTTCTGGCACCAGTTTCGTGGCATTACGTGTGTAATTACCTAATTGTAATTACCTAATTGTTTTTACGGGAAACTGCCCAAAGCTCGTATCTTCCCGTCTCCTGATCGGTTCCATTTTATACTTAGTGATACTTATCATACCTGTCCTTAAAACTATGGATTAAGATAGCATTAACTACCTCCTAGCTTAGCGAATTCCAATTATCAACTGCTCTTACACTGAAAAAGTATTTCCTTACATCCTGCAAAGTTTTCTTACGAAGCTTCAAACTATGACCTCTAGTTCTAGAGCCAGCTATATCAAAATATCGATCCCTATCCACTTTATCATAACCATGAAGGAATTTAAAGACTGTCACCATATCCCCCCTCAATCTTCTAGCTTCGAGTGATGGTGAGTCTATTTCCCTCAGCCTCACCTCATAACTGAGATTGCGTATTTCTGGCACCAGTTTCGTGGCATGTCTTTGAACTTTTTCAAGCTTAGCTATGTGCTTTTTCAAGTGTGGATTCCAAAATGGGGCTGCATATTCGAGTATTGGCCTCACATAGGTTACATAAATATTTCTGAACATATCCTTGTCCATGTGCCTTAAGGCTACCCTTACATTTGATAAGAATGCTTATGCTGCCCTTACTATGCCATTTATATGTATTTCTGGAGACAAATCTGCCAGTATGTTTACTCCTAGATCTCTCTCATTTTCTGTCTCTTGAAGTTGTACTCCAGCCACCGAGTAGTCAAGCTTGGGCCTTCTTGCACTTGTACCCATTCTCATTACCTTACATTTTGAAGTATTGAATTTCATTAGCCACTTTTCTGACCACTCATGCAGATTATTTAGATCTTCCTGAAGTTCTTTAAAATTGTTCTCGTTTTTTACTTTCTTCACAATCTTTGCATCATCTGCAAACATATTCATGAATGAATTTACAGACTCTGGTAGGTCATTTACATATACAAGGAACAAAAGTGGCCCTAAAACTGAACCCTGTAGAACTCCACTACTAACTCTTCTCCATTCAGACACTGAGTGTCTTACTCTAACGCTATGTTCCCTTCCTTCTAAGTAAGTTTTCATCCATTCCACCTATTCTAGCCATTGCTTGCAGCTTCCTAATAAGTCTCCCATGTGGAACAGTGTCAAGCGCTTTCTGGAAGTCTAGGAAAATGCAATCTGCCCAGCCCTCTCTTTCCTGTAAGATTTGGCTTACCTCATCATAAAATTCTAATAACTTTGTTACTGTTGATCTCCCTTCTCTGAAGCCATGTTGCCTCACTGACAAAAAGTTGAAGGATACCAAGTGAAGAGAGATATGTTTAATTAATAGTTTCTCCAAAGCTTTGCAAAGTATGCTGGTCAAGGAAACTGGTCTATAGTTCAGAGCCGTATCCCTCCTTCCCTTTTTGAAGATAGGTATCACATTTGCTTGTTTCCAGCATCTTGGAATCTCCCCTTACTCCAGTGACTTTTTACATATGATTCCCAGTGCCACTGATATTGAGTTTGTGCATTTTTTAAGTACATGAGGAGATGTGCCATCAGGACCTGTAACTTTATGAACATCTAACTCCATCAGCGCTTTGCATACCTCTGTGGCTGTTAGGTAGATGTTCTCTAATACTGGCCCTTGACGTTCTATCTCTGCAATCTGAGGGGGTGGGGTATTTTCTACTGTAAATACTCACTGAAACTCCTTGTTCAATTATTTGCAGATCTCTTCATCCGTCTCAGTGATGCTTCCATCCGCTCCCTTTAGCCTTAAAACCTGTTCCTTTACCTTCAGTTTTCCTCTGATAAAGCTGTGAAAAAGCTTGGGATTTTCTTTAGCCTTCCTGGTGATGTCCCTCTCATAGTCTCTCTCTGCCTCTCTCCTTTTACTTAGGTAGTCATTTCTTGCTCTTTTGTAGGTTTGCCAGGCATTTGTGTTTTTTCTCCTCCTATACCTTTTCCAGCATTTGTCTCTCCACTCCTTAGCTCTTTTACACTCATTATCGAACCATTTCTCTCTGGCATGAATTACACCTACTTTGGTGACAGGTATGCAGCAATCTACTATCTTCCCATATTTCTCACAACAGATGTCATACCTTTCTTGTACAGATTTGTTGTAAAATAAGGTTCTCCAGTCAATAACTTCAAAAAGCTCATTCATTTTTATGTAATCTCCTTTCGGATAGTTCCTCCTCATGTACTCAGTGCCTCTACTCTCAGGCAGAATATCTTCAATGACATACTCCATCAACAACACACAGTAGTTACTCTTTCCAATTGGTGGTTCATACTCAATTTTTTCAATATCCAACACATCATCTGTGAATACTAGATCAAGTAGTGATGGCTCATCCCCACCCCTGGCCCTCGTAGGTTCCATTACATGTTGGTGTAGGATATTCCCTTGTATATTAAACTGCCTGCCAATGAGCTTTTGCTCAGCAGGCTCGTCCCTCTGAATATGAAGTACATATTTATTCCTGTATATATACTGAATATTTGGCAATAAAATCTATGAATCTATCTATAATCTATAAAGGAATTCAAAAACTGTTACCATATCCCCCCTCAATCTTCTAGTTTCGAGAGATGGTAAGTCTAATTCCTTCAGCCTCTCATCATAACTGAGATTGCGTATTTCTGGCATTAGTTTCGTGGCATGCCTTTGAACTTATTCCAGCTTAACTATGTGCTTTTTCAAATGTGTATTCCAGAAGGGGGCTGCATATTTAAGCTTTACCCTAGATTAGCTTACATAAATATTTATGAACATTTCCTTGTCCATGTTCCTGAAGGCTACCCTTACGTTTACTAAAAAAGCATATGCTGTCCTCACTATGCAAATTATATGCATTTCTGAAGACAAATCGGCCAGTATGTTTACTTGTATATCTCTCTCATTCTATTTCTCTTGAAGTTCCACTCCTTCTTCCAAGTAGTCAAGCTTGGGCCTTCTTGCACTTGTACTAATTCTCATTACCTTTCATTTTTAAGTATTAATTTTCATTAGCCACATTTCTGACCACTCTTGCAGACTATTTAGGTTTTCCGGAAGTTCTTTACCATTGTTCTCGCTTCTTACTCTTTTCACAATCTTTAAATCATCTGCAAACATATTCATGAATGAATTTACAGACTCTGGTAGGTCTTTTTTTTTATGAGTATGACACCGGGACAGATAAAATTGCCCTCATCAATAAAGGCCCAGGCACTAGAGAACACCAAGACGAAGGAAAAGATAAAGGTTAAGGACAAGACAGAGATGAGGTAATGCTACACAAAGGAAAATGACAGACAAAATAGTCAAAGTACAGAGGGCCTAGAGATATGGAGGTTTAGGCCCTGAGATGACGATAGATCCACTTTTTGAAGGAAGATATGTCATAAGAATTAGGAAAGACAGAAGAAGGAAGAGAGTTCCAGAGTCTGGAGGTAGATGGAAAGAAGCAGTCGCTGCACCTACCAATCCACGAGCTACAAATCTCCACACAGTACCTGTGAGATGACACCGCTTGGCGAGTGTTACGTGGCCTCAGCAGTGGGGGAGGGATGCAACTCGCCAACTCATCAGAGCAGTGATGGAAGCAGTAGCGATAGAAAAGGAACAAAGGTGGCCCTAAAACTAAACCCTGTGGAGCTCCACTACTAACTCTACTCCATTCAGACACTGAGTGTCTTACTCTAACCTCTGTTCCCTTCCTTCTAAGTAAATTTTATCCATTTCAAGACATATCCACCTATTGTAGCCATTGCTTGCAGCTTCTTATAAGTCTCCCATGTGGGACAGTGTCAAATACTTTCTGGAAGTCTAGGAATATGCAATCTGCCCAGCCCTCTTTTTCCTGTAAGATTCAGCTTTCCTCATCATGAAATTCTAATCAGTTTGTTACTGTTGATCTCCCTTTTCTGAAGCCATGTTGCCTCACTGACAAAAAGTTGGATTCCAAGTGAAGAGAAATATGATCTAAAACTTTGCAAAATATACCAGTCAAGGTAACAGGTCTTTTGTTTAGAGCCATATCCCCACTTCTCTTTTTTAAGATAGGCATCACGTTCGCTTGTTTCCAGCATCTTGGAATCTCCCCTGACTGCAGCGATTTTTTTAAATATGATATTTAGTGCCGTTGATATTGAACTAGCACATATTTTAAGTGCATGAGGGGATATATCATCGGGGCCTGTAGCTTAATGGACATATATCTCCATCGGCGCTTTGCATACCTCTTTGGCTGAAGAGATGATGTTCTCTAATACTGGCCATGAGCTTCTATCTCTGCAATCTGAGGGGGTAGGGTATTTTCTACTGTAAATACTGACTGAAACTCCTTGTTCAATTCTTTGCAGATCTCTTCATCCATCTCAGTGATGGTTCCTTCTGCTCTCTTAAGCTTTTAAAACCTGTTCTTTTACCTTCAGTTTTCCTCTGATGAAGCTGTGGATAAGTTTGGGATTTTCTTTAGCCTTCCTGGTGATGTCCCTTTCATAGTCTCTCTCTGCCTCTCTTTTTTTTTTTTTTTTTACTTAGGTAATCATTTCTTGATCTTTTATAGGTCTGCCAAGCATTTATGTTTTTTTCTCCTCCTTTACCTTTTCCAGCATTTGTCTCTCCACTCCTTAGATCTTTTACAATCATTATCAAACCATTTCTCTCTGGCTTGAATTACACCTACTTTGGTGACAGGTATGCGGCAAATCTACTATCTTCCCATATTTCTCACAAAAGATGTTGTACATTTCTTGTAACTATTTGTTGTTAAATAAGGTCCTCCCGTCAATAACTGCAAAAATCTTATTCATTTTTATGTAATCTCCTTTTGGATAGTTCCTCCTCATGTCCTCAGTACCTCTACTCTCAGGCAGAACATCTTTATTGATATACTCCATCAACAGCACACAGTGGTCATTCTTTCCAATTGGTGGTTCATATTAATTTTTTTTCAATATCCAACACGCTATCTGTGAATACAAGATCAAGTTGTGATGGTTCATCCCCACCCCTGGCCCTTTATAGGTTCCAGTACATGTTGGTATAGGAAATTCCTTTGTACGTAATCGAGGAATCTTACTCTGAATGAGTCCTCACCACTGTGTGGGTCAAGATTTATTCAATCTGACTCTCTATGATTAAAATCTCCCATATTCAAAATCCTGCATTTTTTCTCTTATGCAATGTTAACAACTGAGTTTATGACTTCATTAGTACCTATATTTGTTTCCTCATGAACTTCTAGCCTATGTTGGTTACTTGGTGGGTTACATACAACAGTTATTTTAATGCTCTCTGACCCAGTATTTATGTGATCAACAAGAAATTCCTTGAACTCACTTTCTATAGCCAAGTTTACTTCTTCATCTTGAATCCTTTCTCTTTTGAGAAGTGCTATCCCTCCACCAGTCCTCTCATATCTTTCAACCCTTTATATTCTGAAGCCCTTAGTAAAAACTGTGACACTGTTTATGTCCTCACTCAAATTAGTCTCTGTAACTGCTACTATATCAGTCTTACTGTTATGAATCCTATCTTTTAATTCTACTGCCTTTCCAGCTAATCCATCAGCATATGTGCATAATAATCTTAATTAGGTGCCATCCCCTGATCTTCTATCATTATCTTTTCTATCTCCCCTTTGTCTAGAAGGACTCTGATATGAAAGTTTTTCTTCTCTTCTTCATTTCTTTCCTCATTTAACCTTTTAGCTTCTTGCAACAAGTTTTTAATCCTTTCCATATCTTACTGTGTTTTGTATCATCTAATGAATTTTTTTTTAAATTCTTGAAGGTCTTTTAGGCTTTTTTCCTCATCAATATTTCTCTGCATGTGTCCTCTCTCTCAAAGGTTACTTTTGTTGGTCTTTGCTTTCCCTCCCTAGAATCTTTACCTAGTTGGTGAATGTTTACAATATCCTCAGAACCACATACTACTCTAAGCTTTCTTATCAGGTCTAAAATCCTAGCTTTATTTTATTCAAGTCTCTCCTGCCATGTTGGCTCCTGGGATTCGCTTGTGCCCTGAGATTACTATTGTCTTCTCTTTATCAAGTGCCTGCTTAATCAGTGGATTTACCCTTTCTATCACAAATCCACAGCCTCTTTTACTGCCACATTCCCCTTTAGTGCATCAGCAAATGAAGTTTTTATGACATCATGTTCTGAAACTCTTTCCTAAATTATTCTATGTTATCCTTATTCTGGACTTTCCAAGCTGCAATCTCGTCTCTATCAGAAGATAGCAGTAAAGCAACACTTAATTTGTTTAGGTTGTCATTCAACTGTTTGTTGTTATATTCTTGTTTAATGAATTTTGGTTTCTAGTTCACTCTTTTCCCCTTCCAGCTTCTTTAATCGTTTTTCTAGTTTTTACTCTCTTGCCATTTTGCTTTATTTGCTTCCTCCAAAAATTTTATTTCTTCTATGAGTATTTTATCCTCTTCCATTTCTCTATCCATATTCTGAATTTCATCATCAAGGTTTATAACCATTGTATAGAATTCCTTGACCTTTTGCTTCAATCTTCTAACAGCCACTGCTCCTCTTACATCCCCCGGAATTCCTCTACTACCCCTCCCCCGACCATTAGACGGAGGGGCAGGGACAGAGTTAGCCTCATTTTGATGTTTTTCCCTCCACAGCATATAGAGAGAGGAAAAAAAGAGAGAGAAAAGTTCCTATTCAAGCTTCACACAGAATTTCTATATCTTCATATGAGTACTGTTAGTTACTCAGTTCATCTCTTTTCCGGTAACACACATCCCAACTTAAATTTTGACTTTGGTAACTTGAGAAGAAAAAAAATACAAAACAAAAGTCCACCTGAAGGAAAATTCGAATTTGTATCTGAGGAAACACCCACCTGTTTCTGCTATATATTCTTCTTAGCTGCTAAAAGTCATCATTTCAGAAAAAAAAAATATTAATCACTAGTTAATCAAGGTATGTTATCATAGGATCAGACTTTAAATCCAACTCAATTTATACAAGCGAAAATATAATAATAAAAGAGTACAAATAAAAAAAGAAAAAATAAGACAGCTGTGCAGCTTGGCAACTTAACTCACTAATGTTGACAGGTTTATTTTTCGTATTTATTTAATTATTCAATTATTTCGTATAATAAGCTGACTATCAAGTTAATCCAAATGGGAAGGATATTGATTTTAACAATATATGGAACCACAGGGTCAGGTAAACAGCTGTAAGAACTCTCCTCAATTTACACAAAAAATTAGGTAATGTGATGTGATGACCCTGTCGTGGACCATATCGTATATTTACTCTTGTGGATATCTTGTTCTACATAGATACATTCTGCACATTATA
>JAXCGZ010000651.1:17500-45000 GCA_037179515.1 Halocaridina rubra
ATACAAACAGTTGACTATAAGGCAAGAGGAATAAAAATAATGAAAGACGTTGTGATGGATAGGGCAAATCCACTGATTAAGCAGGTACTTGATGAAGAGAAGACAGTGTTAATCTCAGGCATGAGCAAATTCCAGGAGCCAACATGTCAGGGGATATTTGAAGAAAATAAAGCTAGGGTTGCAGACTTGATAAGAAAACTTGGAGTAGTTTGTGGTCCTTGGGATATTGTAAGCATTCACCAACAAGGTAAATATTCTAGGGAGGGAAAGCAAAGACTAACAAAAGTAACCTTTGAGAGAGGGGAAACATGTAGAGAAATATTGATGAGGAAAAAAAAGTCTAAATGACCTTCAAGAATTCAATGAAGTGTTCATTAGACGATACAGAACACAGGAGGAGACTGAAAGGATTAAAATCTTGTTGTAAGAGGCTAGAAGGTTAAATGAGAATAGAAATGAAGAGGGGAAGAAAAACTTTTATTTCAGAATTCTTCCAGATAAAGGGGAGATAAAGAAGATAATGACAGAAGATCAGGGGATGCGGCCTCACTAAGACTGTTATATACAAATGCTGATGGATTAGCTGGTAAGGCAGTAGAATTAAAAGATAGGATTCACAACAGTAATGCAGATATAAGTATCAGTTACAGACACTAAGATGAGTGAGGACTTAAACAGTGTCACAGATTTTTCTAATGGCTTCAGAATATTAAGCGTTGAAAGATATGAGAGGACTGGTGGAGGGATAGCACTGCTAATAAGTGACAGGATTCAGGTTGATGAAATAAACTTTGCTATAGAAAGTAAGTTTAAGGAATTTCTTGTTGCTCGCATAAATACTGGGTCAGAGAGCATTATAATAACTGTTGTATATAACTCACCAAGGAACCAACATAGGTTAGAAGTTTATGAGGAAAGTCATATAGGTATTATTGAAGTCATTAACTTGGTTGTTAACATGGCAAAAGAGAGAAAATGTAGGATTTTGATTATGGGAGATTTTAATCATAAAGAGATTGTTTGGATAAATCTTGACCCACACAGTGGTAAGGACTCATTCAGGGCAAGATTCCTAGATAGCGAACAAGGAAATTTCCTACACCAACATGTACTGGAACCGACAACGCCAGGGGTGGGGATGAGGCATCACTACTTGATCTATTATTTACAGATAGTGTGTTGGATATTGAAAAATTTGAGTATGAACCACCAATTGGAAAGAGTGACCACTGTGTGTTGTTGATAGAGTATATCATTGAAGATGTTTTGCCTGAGAGTAGAGGCACTGAAGACATGAGGAGAAACTATCCGAAAGGAGATTGCATCAAAATGAATGAGCTTTTTGCAGTTATTGACTGGAGGACCTAATTTTACAACAAATCTGTGCAAGAAATGTACAGCATCTTTAGTGAGAAATATGGGAAGATAGTAGATTGCTGCATACCTGTCACCAAAGTAGATGTAATTCATGTCAGAGAGAAATGGTTTGATAGAGAGTGTAAAAGAGCTAAGGAGTGAAGAGACAAATGCTGGAAAAGGTATATAAGGAGAAAAACATAAATGCCTGGCAGACCTATAAAAGAGCAGGAAATGAGTACCTAAGTAAAAGAAGAGAGGCAGAGAGAGACTATGAAAGGGACATCTCCAGGAAGGCTAAGGAAAATCCCAAGCTTTTCCACAACTTTATCAGAGAAAACTGAAGGTTAAAGAACCGGTTTTAAAGCTTAAGAGAGTGGATGGAACCATCACTGACACGGATGAAGAGATCTGCATAGAATTGAACAAGGAGTTTCAGTCAGTATTTACAGTAGAAAATACCCACCCCCTCAGATTGAAGAGATAGAAGCTCACTGGCCGGTATTAGAGAATATTTAGCCACAGAGGTATGCAATGCGCTGATGAAGTTAGATGTCCATAAAGGTCATTATCGGTGTCACTAAGTATCGTATTTAAAAAGTCGCTGGAGTCAGGGGATATTCCAAGATGCTGGAAACAATTGAACGTGGTACCTATCTTCAAAATGGGAAGGAGGTGTACGGCTCTAAACTATAGACCAGTTTCCTTGACCAGCATAGTTTGCAAAGTTATGGAGAAACTACTAAGGAAACATATATCTCTTCACTTGGAATCCTTCAACTTTTTGTCAGGGAGACAACATGGTTTCAGAGAAGGTAGATCAACAGTAACAAACTTAGTAGAATTTTATGATGAGGTAAGCCAAAACTTACAGGAAAAAAAAGGCTGGGCAGATTGCATATTCCCAGACTTCTAGAAAGCATTTGGCACTGTCTCATACGGGAGACTAATTAAGAAGCTGCAAGCAATGGCTAGAATAGGTGGAAATGTCTTGAAATGGATAAAAACATATTAAGAGGGAAGGGAACAGATTGTTAGAGTAAGACACTCAGTGTCTGCATGGAGAAGAGTTAGTAGTGGAGTTCCACAGGGTTCAGTTTTAGGATTGATCTTGTTCCTTGTATATGTAAATGACCTACCAGAGTCTGTACATTCATTCATGAATATGTTTGCAGATGATGCAAAGATTGTGAAGAAAGTAAGAATCGAGAACAATGGTAGAAAACTTCAGGAAGATCTAAATAGTCTCCATGAGTGGTCAGAAAAGGGGCTAATGAAATTTAATGCTTCAAAATGTAAGGTAAAGAGAATGGGTACAAGTGCAAGAAGATCCAAGCTTGACTTCTCTGTGGCAGGAGTACAACTTCATAAGACAGAGAATGAGAGAGATGTAGGAGTAAACATACTGGCCGATTTGTCTCCCGAAATGCATAGTAAGGGTAGCATATGCTTTCTTAGCAAATGTAAGGGTAGCCTTCAGGTACATCGACAAGGAAATGTTCATAAATATCTATGTAACCTATGTGAGGCCAAAACTTGAATATGCAGCCCCCTTTTGGAATCCGCACTTGAAAAAGCACGTAGTTTAGCTTTAAAAAATTCAAAGACACTCCACGAAACTGGCGCCAGAAATAAGCAATCGCAGTTATGATGAGCGGGTGAGGGATTTAGACTTACCATCACTCGAAGCTAGAAGATTGAGGGAGGATATGGAGACAGGCTTGAAATGCCTTCATGGTAATGATAGAGTGGATATGACTGGCACTAGAACCAGAGGTCATAGTTTGAAGCTTCGTAAGAAAACTTCTTTGGAGGATGTAAGGAAGTACTTTTTTAGTGGAAGAGTAGTTGATAATTGGAATTGGCTAAGCGAGGAGGTAGTTAATGCTACTCAATCCATAGTTTTAAGGACAAGTATGATAAGTATCACTAAGTACAAAATGGAACCGGTCAGGAGACTGGAAGTTATGAACTTTGGGCTGTTTCCTGTAAGCACAATTAGGTAATTACAATTAGCTAATTACACAGCATTAAGTAGCTATATCTCTAAGTAACTACTTTCCACTGAAAGGTAAGTAAGCTCTCTCTCTCTCTCTCTCTCTCTCTCTCTCTCTCTCTCTCTCTCTCTCTCTCTCTCTCTCTCTCTCTCTCTCTCTCTCTCTCTCTCTCTCTCTCTCTCTTCGTATTCATGAAGTCGGCAGATCGGTTCCAGATCAGGATCGAGAGTATCAGCTATTTACTGGAGGGTTACTGCTGTTGCTGTACACCACAGTTTGGGGTTGGGGCTTGACCCGGCTTATGTTCTGAGAAGCATCTCAGATGGATATCGGAACTGAAACCCGGCAACCTTTACCTTTTGCCTTTACAATATGCAAGCTCGAAATGGTTTAGCTCCACTCCGTACTCCATTTATTCAGAGTTTAAATCTGGACCTTCTGTATCTGCTATATATTCACATCAAATTACGAGTCACAAAGTTATTTATCTTCCTGTAATGACTTATTTATTATCATGAGATAAAGCCCCTTCTTCGAAGTCCCCCCCCTCCTTCAGATTTCTTTCTTGCTTTGAGACACCATTTAATATTCGTTTGCTTTTAAAGTAAAACTTACCTGCAACATTTTTTGATTACAATTATCACCAAGTCTCATGCATGTAAAAGGATCTCTCCTACATCCTGTGGAGGAAAATGTTGAGAAGCTTCATAATGTAACCTTTAAATCTCTAATTCTTCATACCCAGTCAAAGAGTACCGTTCCCTGTTCTCTTTGTCGAAGTCAGAAGAGTTTTAAAACCAATACCAAATTTCCTTTTTAATTTGGTTTTAAGTGATGGAAGGTCACTCTCTCTTTTTTTACTTTTTAATATACGTTATTCTCGTCATTCCTCGTCGCTTGTATATTGTTGTTGTTATTATTATTATTATTATTATTATTATTATTATTATTATTATTATTATTATTATTATTATTATTATTATTATTATTATTTTTATTATTATTATTATTATTATTATTATTATTATTATTATTATTATTATTATTATTATTATTATTATTATTATTATTATTATTATTATCATTATTATTATTATTATTATTATTATTATTATTATTATTATTATTATTATTATTATTATTTTTATTATTATTATTATTATTATTATTATTATTATTATTATTATTATTATTATTATTATTATTCACTGACGTATATCTTTTCGTTGACAATGAATGCATGTACCTTGCCTTATGATTTCTAATGATGAAATATTTTAACACATTGCCATTAGGAGGTTGGTCCATGATACCAGCTGGCCGTTCCTATACTACATTAAGTCTTCCTTCAGTTACGGTTCTTTTTCTATGCCTACATCTACACCGAATATTTTAGCGCATTCGTAACACATCTCTTTTTCTCCCTTCACATCGGACTAGTCACAACACTCAACATCACTGTTCCTCTTTACTATTTTCTTGGGGTCCAGTTCCAATGAGGGAAATTTTCTTTGCCCGTCCCGGTGTAACATTATATATATATATATATATATATATATATATATATATATATATATATATATATATATATATATATATATATATATATATATATATATATATATATATAGAGTTACATTTTGCAACTAAACCTCTCTACAGATTTGCACTGCTATCTTTATCTCAAGAGCCACCCATAGCAATGCACCGATCCCAGTCATTTCTGTATTATATGTATATATATATATATATATATATATATATATATATATATATATATATATATATATATATATATATATATATATATATATATATATAAGGGGGGAATGCCGTAGCGTAGCAGTAGAATGTTCGACCCGGTAGATGATGGATTTGCGTTCTAGCCCACAGTTATGATGAGAGGCTGAGGGAATTAGACTTACCATCACTCGAAGCTAGAAGAGTGAGGGGGGATATAGTGACAGTCTTTAAATTCCTTCATGGTTATGATAGAGTGGATAGGGATCGATATTTTGATATGGCTGGCTCTAGGCCTAGAGGTCATAGTTTGAAGCTTCGTAAGAAAACTTGTTTGCAGGATGTAAGGAAATACTTTTTCAGTGTAAGAGTAGTTGATAATTGGAATTGGCTAAGCGAGGAGGTAGTTAATGCTATCTCAATCCATAGTTTTAAAGACAGGTATGATAAGTATCACTAAGTATAAAATGGAACCGATCAGGAGACGGGAAGATACGAGCTTTGGGCTCTTTCCCGTAAACACAATTAGGTAAGCACAATTAGGTAATCACATACTTACACAGCTTTATCAGAGGAAAACTGAAGGTAAAAGAACAGGTTTTAAGGCTAAAGAGAGCGGATGGAAGCATCACTGAGACGGCTGAAGAGATCTGCAAAGAATTGAACAAGGAGTTTCATTGATTATTTACAGTAGAAAATACCCCACCCCCTCAGATTGCAGTGATAGAATCTCAAGGGCCGGTATTAGAGAACATCAACCTTACAGCCACAGAGGTATGCAAAGCGCTGATGGATTTAGATGTTCATAAAGCTACAGGTCCTGATGACATATCCACTCATGTGCTTAAAAAATGCGCAAACACAATATCAGTGGCACTAAGTATCATATTTAAGGAGTCACTGGAGTAGGGGGAGATTCCAAGATGCTGGAAACAAGCAAATGTGATACCTATCTTCAAAAAGGGAAGGAGGGATACGGCTCTGAACTATAGACCAGTTACCTTGACCAGCATAGTTTGCAAAGTTATGGGGAAACTACTAAGGAAACATATCTCTCTTCACTTGGAATCCTTCAACTTTTTGTCAGTGAGGCAACATGGCTTCAGAGAAGGTAGATCAACAGTAACAAATTTATTAGAATTTTATGATGAGGTAAGCCAAATCTTACAGGAAAGAGAGGGCTGGGCAGATTGCATATTCCTAGACTTCCAGAAAGCGTTTGACACTGTTCCACATGGGAGACTTATTAGGAAGCTGCAATCAATGGCTAGAATAGGTGGAAATGTTTTGGAATGGATAAAAACTTACTTAGAAGGAAGGGAACAGAGGGTTAGAGTAAGACACTCAGTGTCTGAATGGAGAAGAGTTAGTAGTGGAGTTCCACAGGGTTCAGTTTTAGGGCCACTTTTGTTCCTTGTATATGTAAATGACCTACCAGAGTCTGTAAATTCATTCATGAATATGTTTGCAGATGATGCAAAGATTGTGAAGAAAGTAAAAAACGAGAACAATGGTAGAGAACTTCAGGAGGATCTAAATAATCTGCACGAGTGGTCAGAAAAGTGGCTAATGAAATTCAATACTTCAAAATGTAAGGTAATGAGAATGGGTACAAGTGCAAGAAGGCCCAAGCTTGACTACTCGGTGGCTGGAGTACAACTTCAAGAGACAGAAAATGAGAGAGATCTAGGAGTAAACATACTGACAGATTTGTCTCCAGAAATACATATAAATGGCATAGTAAGGGCAGCATATGCATTCTTATCAAATGTAAGGGTAGCCTTCAGGCACATGGACAAGGAATTGTTCAGAAATATTTATGTAACCTATGTGAGGCCAAAACTGGAATATGCAGCCCCCTTTTGGAATCCGCACTTGAAAAAGCACATAGCTAAGCTTGAAAAAGTTCAAAGACATGCCACGAAACTGGTGCCAGAAATACGCAATCTCAGTTATGATGAGAGGCTGAGGGAATTAGACTTACCATCACTCGAAGCTAGAAGATTGAGGGGGGATATGGTGACAGTCTTTAAATTCCTTCATGGTTATGATAGAGTGGATAGGGATCGATATTTTGATATGGCCGGCTCTAGAACTAGAGGTCATAGTTTGAAGCTTCGTAAGAAAACTTCTTTGCAGGATGTAAGGAAATACTTTTTCAGTGTAAGAGTAGTTGATAATTGGAATTGGCTAAGCGAGGAGGTAGTTAATGCTATCTCAATCCATAGTTTTAAGGACAGGTATGATAAGTATCACTAAGTCTAAAATGGAACCGATGAGGAGACGGGAAGATACGAGCTTTGGGCTCTTTCCCGTAAACACAATTAGGTAATCACAATTAGGTAATCACATACATACATGCATGCTTTCTTAGCAAATATAAGGGTAGCCTTCAGGCACATTAACAAGGAAATGTTTAGAAATATTTATGTTACCTATATGAGGCCGAATTTTGAATATGCAGCCCCCTTTTGGAATCCGCACTTGAAAAACCACATAGTTAAGCTGGAAAAAAGTCAAAGACATGCCACGAAACTGGTGCCAGAAATACGCAATCTCAGTTATGATGAAAGGCTGAGGGAATTAGAAGATTGAGGGGGGGGGGTATGGTAACAGATTTTAAATACCTTCATGGGTTTGCCAGAGTGGATAGGGATCGATATTTGATATGGCTGGCACTGGAACTAGAGGTCATAGTTTGAAGCTTCCTAAGAAAACTTCTTTGCAGGATGCAAGGAAGTACTTTTTTAGCGTAAAAGTAGTTGATAATTGGAATTGGCTAAGCGAGGAGGTAGTTAATGCTACTCAATCCAGACTTTTAAGAACAAGTATGATAAGTATCACTAAGTAAAATCTGGAAACAATCAAGAGACGGAATGTTACGAGTTTGGGGCTCTTTCCCGTAAGCAAAATTAGGTTATTACAATTAAGCCGGTTATCAGATCTTGTGGTTCCATATATTGTTAAAATCAGTATCCTTCCCATTTATATTAATTTGATAGTTAGTTTGATACACAGAAATTTGAATAATTAAATAAATACCCAAAATACGCCTGTCAACAGTACTGAGTTATGTTGCCAAGTAGCACAGTTGTCTTATTTTCTTATTTTTTTTTTCTTTTCTTTTAGCTTTCTCTTTTATTATTTTTTATTTTGTATATATATTGAATAAATGTAAAGTCTGATCCTGTGATAACATATCTTGGCTACCAAGAGAGTTTTTCAGTTAAGAAGAATATATAGCAGAAACAGGCAGGTGTCTCCTCAGATACAAATTCGAATTTTCCTTCAAGTACACTTTTGTTTTTGTTTGCATTTTTTTTCTTTTTATCCTCAAATTACCTAAGTACAATTTTTAAGTTAGGATGTGTTATAAGAAAAGAGATAAACTGAGTCACTAAATAGCACTTATATGAAGATATAAAAATTCTGTGTGAAGCTTAATTAAAAGTTTTTCTTTCTTTTTTTCTTTCTCTTCTTCTTTCTATATTCTGTGAAAGGGAAAACATAAAAATGAGGCCATCTCTGTCCCAAACCTCTCCCACCCTTGGGTCGGGAGGAAGGGTAGCTATTAGGAGATTAAAACAGAAAATCAAGGATTTAGAGACAATGGTTATAAGCCTTGATGATAAAATTCGGAACATGGATAGAGAAATGAAAGAGAATGAAACACTCAGAGAGGAAATAAGATTTTTGGAGAAAGCAAATAAAGCACAAGGGAAGGAGATAAAACAACTAGAAAAAAGAATAAAGAAGCTGGAAGGGGGAAAGAGTGAACTAGAAACCAGAATTTCTAAACAAGAAGATAAAAATAAACACCTGAATGACAACCTAAATGAATTAGATGTTAGTTCACTCCTCTCTTCTGAGAGAGACGAGAATTGCTGCTTGGAATGTCCAGATTAGGGAAAACATTGAACAGTTTAGAAAAGAGTTTCAGGAGCTGAATATGGAACATGATGCCATGAAAGCTTCCTTTGTTGATGCACTAAAGGGGGATGTGGCAGTAAAAGATGCTGTAAAGGTGGTGGCACTGGAAAACATACAAACAGTTGACTATAAAGAGACAGTTATGGAAAAAATGAAATACGTTATGATGGAAAGGGCAAATTAATTCATCAAACAGGCACTTGATAAAAAGAAGACAGTGGTAATCTCGGGCATAAGCGAATCCCAGGAACCAAAATGGCAGGGAAGATTTGAAGAAAAAAAAAGCTAGGGTTGTGGACCTGATAAGAAAGCTTGGAGTAGTTTGTGGTCCTGAGGATATTGCAAACATTCATCAACTAGGCAAATATTCGAGGCAAATAAAGCAGAGACCAACAAAAGTAACCTTTGAGAGAGGGGAAACATGTAGAGAAATATTGATGAGAAAAAGTCTAAAATACCTTCAAGAATTCAAAGAAGTGTTCATTAGACGATACAGAACACAGGAAGAAATGGGAAAGATCAAAAACTTGTTGTAAGAGGCAAGAAGGTTAAATGAGAATAGAAATGAAGCAGAGAAGAAAAGTTTTCATTTCAGTGTTCTTCCAGACAAAGTGGAGATAAAGAAGATAATTACAGAAGATCAGGGAATGGGGCCTCATTAAGATTGTTATACACAAATGCTGATGGATTAGCTGGTAAGGCAGTAGAATTAAAAGATAGGATTCACAACAGTAAGGCAGATATAGTAGCAACTACAGAGACTAAGTTGGGTGAGGACATAAAAAGTGGCACAGTTTTTCCTAAGGGCTTCAGAATATTAATGATTGAAAGATCTGGGAGGACTCGTGGAGGGATAGCACTGCTCATAAGTGAAAGAATTCAAGTTGAAGAAATAAACTTTGCTATAGAAAGTGAGTTCAAGGAATTTCTTGTTGCTCGCATAAATACTGGGTCAGAGAGCATTATAATAACTGTTGTATATAACCCACCAAGGAACCAGAATAGGCTAGAAGTTTATGAGGAAAGTTATATAAGTATTATTGAAGTCATAAACTCTGTTGTTAACATGGCACGGGAGAGAAAATGTAGGATTTTGATTATGGGAGATTTTAATCATAAAGAGATACATTGGAGAAATCTTGACCCATACAGTGGTGAGGACTCATTCGGAGCAAGATTCCTAGATTGCGTACAAGGGAATTTCCTACACCAACATGTAATGGAACCAACGAGGGCCAGGGGTGGGGATGAGCCATCACTACTTGATCTACTATTTACAGATAATGTGTTGGATATTGAAAAAAAAATTGAGTATGAACCGCCAATTGGAAAGAGTGACCACTGTGTGTTGTTGATGGAGTATATCATTGAAGATATTCTGCCTGAGAGTAGAGTCACTGAGGACATGATGAGGAACTACTGAAAGGAGATTACATCAAAATGAATGAGCTTTTTGCATTTATTGACTGGAGAACCTTATGGTGCAACAAATCTGTACAAGAAATGTACGACATCTTTTGTGAGAAATATGGGAAGATAGTAGATTGCTGCATACCTGTCACCAAAGTAGGTGTAATTCATGCCAGAGAGAAATGGTTCGATAATGAGTGTAAAAGAGCTACGGAGTGGAGAGGCAAATGCTGGAAAAGGTATAGGAAGAGAAAAAACATAAATGCCTGGCATACCTACAAAAGTGCAAGAAATGATTACTTAAGTAATAGAAGAGAGGCAGAGAGAGACTATGAGAAGGACATCACCAGGAAGGCTAAAGAAAATCCCAAGCTTTTCCACAGCTTTATCAGAGAAAACTGAAGGTAAAAGAACAGGAATTAAGGCTAAAGAGAGTGGATGGAAGCATCACTGAGATGGATGAAGAGATCTGCAGAGAATTGAGCAAGGGGTTTCAGTCAGTATTTACAGTAGAAAATACCCCACCCCCTCAGATTGCAGAGATAGAAGCTCAAGGGCCGGTATTACAGAACATCAGCCTTACGGCCACAGAGATATACAAAGCGCTGATAGAGTTAGATGTTCATAAAGCTACAGGTCCTGATGATATATCCCCTCATATACTTGAAAACGAGCAAACTCAATATCAGTGGCACTAAGTATCATATTTAAAAAGCCACTGGAGTCATGGGAGATTCCAAGATGCTGGAAACAAGCAAACGTGATACCTATCTTCAAAATGGGAAGGAGGGATACGGCTCTGAACTATAGACCAGTTTCCTTGACCAGCATAGCTTGCAAAGTTATGGAGAAACTACTAAGGAAACATATCTCCCTTCACTTGGAATCCTTCAAATTTTTGTCAGTGAGACAACATGGTTTCAGAGAAGGTAGATCAACAGTAACAAACTTAGTAGAATTTTATGATGAGGTAAGCCAAATCTTACAGGAAGGATAAGGCTGGGCAGATTGCATATTCCTAGACTTCCAGAAAGCGTTTGACACTGTTCCACATTCGAGACTTATTAGGAAGCTGCAAACAATAGCTAGAATAGGTGGAAATATCTTGGAATGGATAAAAACATACTTAGAAGGAAGGGAACATAGCGTTAGAGTAAGACACTCAGTGTCTGAATGGAGAAGAGTTTGTAGTGGAGTTCTACAGGATTCAGTTTTAGGGCCACTTTTGTTCCTTGTATATATAAATGACCTACCAGAGTCTGTAAATTCATTCATGAATATGTTTGCAGATGATGCAAAGATTGTGAAGAAAGTAAAAAACGAGAACAATGGTAGAGAACTTCAGGATGATCTAAATAGTCTGCATGAGAGGTCAGAAAAGTGGCTAATGAACTTTGATACTTCAAAATGTTAGATAATGAGAATGGGTATAAGTGCAAGAAGGCCCAAGCTTGACTACTCGGTGGCTGGAGTACAACTTCAAGAGACAGAAAATGAGAGAGATCTAGGAGTAAACATACTGACAGATTTGTCTCCAGAAATACATATAAATGGCATAGTAAGGGCAACATATACCTTCTTATCAAATGTAAGGGTAGTCTTCAGGCACATGGACAAGGAAATGTTCAGAAATATTTATGTAACCTATGTGAGGCCAAAACTTGAATATGCAGCCCCATTTTGGAGTCCGCACTTGAAAAATCACATAGCTAAGCTTGAAAAAGTTCAAAGACACCCACGAAACTGGTGCCAGAAATACGTAATCTCAGTTATTATGACAGGCTGAGGGAATTAGATTTACCATCACTCGACGCTAGAAGATTGAAGGGAGATATGGTGACAGTCTTTAAATTCCTTAATGGTTATGATAGAGTGGATAGGGATCGATATTTTGATATGGCAGGCTCTAGAACTAGATATCATAGTCTGAAGCTTCGTAAGAAAACTTCTTTGCATGATGTAAGGAAATACTTTTTCATTGCAAGAATTGTTGATAATTGGAATTCGCTTAGCGAGGAGGTAGTTAACGATATCTCAATCATTAGTTTTAAGGACAGGTATGATAAGTATCACTAAGTAGAAAATGGAACCGATTAGGAGACGGGCGGATACGAGCTTTAGGCTCTTTCCCGTAAACACAATTAGGTAATCACAATTAGGTAATCACATACATACATACATACATACATACACACCGCATGTTCAGTGACACACGGAACTGCTCCTCTTAAGTTTTTACTTGTGTTTCGAGTGACTAAGTGCTTAGTGGAAAACTTTTCCATAATTTCCCTAAATCTGAAATCCTGCAGAGTACTGTGAGTACAAATCTTATATTTGTTGTATGACGAGACTGTCCAAAATATTAAAGGAAAAAAAATTGAGAACATTTTTCGTGAGGGGAGAGAGAAGCTGCCGTCCAGTTCTGCCTTGAAGGAAATTTAGAAGAGTTGCCAGAGGTGAAGCCATCACATCACATTACCAAATTTTTTGTGTAAACTGTGGAAAGCTCTTAAGCCGTTTACCTGATCCTGTGGTTCCATATATTGTTAAAATCAGTATCCTTCCCATTTATATTAACTTGTTAGTTAGTTTGATACACGAAATAATTGAATAATTAAAAAAAAAAAATATCCACCTGTCAACAGTACTGAGTTAAGTTGCCAAGTAGTACAGCTGTCTTATTTTCTTCATTTATTTTGCTTTTCTTTTAGCTTTCTCTTTTACTATTTTTTTTTATTTTGTATATATATTGAGTTAAATGTAAAGTCTAATCCTGTGATAACATATCTTGGTTAGCAAGTGAGTTTATCAGTTAGGAAGAATATATAGCAGAAAAAGGTGGGTGCCACCTCAGACACAGGTTCGAATTTTTCCTTCAGGTTTGACTTTTGTTTTGTTGCATTTTTTTCTTTTTCTTTTTATCCTTAAATTACCATGGTCAAGTTTTTAAGTTAAGATGTGTGTTACCAGAAAAGAGATAAACTGAGTCACTAAATAGCACTTATATGGAGATATAAAAATTCTGTGTGAAGCTTAATTAAAAGTTTTTCTCTTTGTTCTTTTCCTCTTTCTCGTCTTCTTTCTATATTCTGTGAGAGGGAGAACATAAAAATTACCCCATCTCTGTCCCAAACCTCTCCCATCCATGGGTCGGTAGGAGGGGTAGCCATTACGAGACTTAAACAGAAAATCAAGAATTTAGAGGAAATGGTTATAAGCCTTGATGATAAAATTCGGAATATGGATGGAGAAATGAAAGAGAATGAAACACTCAGAGAGCAAATAAGATCTTTGGAGGAAGCAAATAAAGCACAAGGGCAGGAGAGAAAGGAACTAGAAAAAAGAATAAAGAAGCTGGAAGGGGAAAAGAGTCAACTAGAATCTAGAATTTCTAAACAAGAAGATAAAAACAGACAGCTGAATGACAACCTAAAGGAATTAGATGTTAGTTCACTGCTCTCTTCTGAGAGAGACGAGATTGCTGCTTGGAATGTCCAGATTAAGGAAAACATTGAACAGTTCAGAAAAGAGTTCCAGGAGCTGAATATGGAAAATGATGCCATGAAAACTTCCTTTGCTGATGCACAAAATGGGAATGTGGCAGTAAAAGAGGCTGTAAAGGTGGTGGCACTGGAAAACATACAAACAGTTGACTATAAAGAGACAGTAATCGAAAAAATGAAAGACGTTCTGATGGAAAGGGCAAACCCACTCATCAGACAGGCACTTGATAAGGAGAAGACAGTGGTAATCTCAGGCATAAGTGAATCCCAGGAGCCAACATGGCAGGGGAGACTTGAAGAAAATAAAGCTAGGGTTGTAGACCTGATAAGAAAGCTTGGAGTAGTATGTGGTCCTGAGGATATTGTAAACATACACCAGCTAGGTAAATATTCGAGAGAAGGAAAGCCGAGACCAACAAAAGTAACCTTTGAGAGAGCGGAAACATGTAGGGAAATATTGTTGAGAAAAAAAAGTCTAAAAGACCTTCAAGAATTCAAAGAAGTGTTCATTAGACGATACAGAACACAGGAAGAGATGGGAAAGATAAAAAACTTGTTGGAAGAGGCAAGAAGGTTAAATGATGAAAGAAATGAAGAAGAGAAGAAAAATTTTCATTACAGAGTTCTTCCAGACAAAGGGGAGATAAAGAAGATAATGACAGAAGATCAGGGGATGGGGCCTCATTAAGATTGTTATACACAAATGCTGATGGATTAGCTGGTAAGGCAGTAGAATTAAAAGATAGGATTCACAACAGTAAGGCAGATATAGTAGCAATTGCAGAGACTAAGTTGAGTGAGGACATAAACAGTGTCACAGTTTTTCCTAAGGGCTTCAGAATACTAAGGGTTGAAAGATCTGAGAGGACTGGTAGAGGGATAGCACTGCTCATAAGTGAAAGGATTCAAGTTGAAGAAATAAACTTGGCTATAGAAAGTGAGTTCAAGGAATTTTTTGTTGCTCGCATAAATACTGGGTCAGAGAGCATTATAATAACTGTTGTATACAACCCACCAAGGAACCAAAATAGGCTTGTAGTTTATGAGGAAAGTCATATAGGTTCTACTGAAGTCATAAACTCAGTTGTTAACATGGCACGGGAAAAAAAATGTAGGATTTTGATTATGGGAGACTAATCATAAAGTGATAGATTGGATAAATCTTGACCCACACAGTGGTGAGGACTCATTTGGAGCAAGATTCCTAGATTGCGTACAAGGGAATTTCCTACACCAACATATAATGGAACCAACGTGGGCCAGGGGTGGGGATGAGCCATCATTACTTGATCTAGTGTTCACAGATAATGTGTTGGATATTGAAAAAAATGAGTATGAGCCACCAATTGGAAAGAGTGACCACTGTGTGTTGTTGATGGAGTATATCATTGAAGATATTCTTCCTGAGAGTAGAGGCACTGAGAACATGAGGAGGAACTATCCGAAAGGAAGTTACATCAAAATGAATGAGCTTTTTGCAGTTATTGACTGGAGAACCTTATTTTACACAAATCTGTACAAAAAATGTATGACATCTTTAGTGAGAAATATGGGAAGATAGTAGATTGCTGCATACCTGTCACCAAAGTAGGTGTAGTTCATGCCAGAGAAAAATGGTTCGATAATGGGTGTAAAAGAGCTAAGGAGTGGAGAGACAAATGCTGGAAAAGGTATAGGAGGAGAAAAAACATAAATGCCTGGCAAACCTACAAAAGAGCAAGAAATCACTACCTAAGTAAAAGGAGAGAGGCAGAGAGAGACTATGAGAGGGACATCACCAGGAAGGCTAAAGAAAATCCCAAGCTTTTCCACAGCTTTATCAGAGGAAAACTGAAGGTAAAAGAACAGGTTTTAAGACTAAAGAGAGCGGATGGAAGCATCACTGAGACGGATGAAGAGATCTGCAAAGAATTGAGCAAGGAGTTTCAGTCAGTATTTACAGTAGAAAATACCCCACCCCCTCAGATTGCAGTGACAGAAGCTCAAGGGACGGTATTAGAGAACATCAACCTTACAGCCACAGAGGTATGCAAAGCGCTGATGGATTTAGATGTTCATAAAGCTACAGGTCCTGATGACATATCCCCTCATGTGCTTAAAAAATGCGCAAACACAATATCAGTGGCACTAAGCATCATATTTAAGGAGTCACTGGAGTAGGGGGAGATTCCAAGATGCTGGAAACAAGCAAATGTGATACCTATCTTCAAAAAGGGAAGGAGGGATACGGCTCTGAGCTATAGACCAGTTACCTTGACCAGCATAGTTTGCAAAGTTATGGAGAAACTACTAAGGAAACATATCTCTCTTCACTTGGAATCCTTCAACTTTTTGTCAGTGAGGCAACATGGCTTCAGAGAAGGTAGATCAACAGTAACAAACTTATTAGAATTTTATGATGAAGTAAGCCAAATCTTACAGGAAAGAGAGGGCTGGGCAGATTGCATATTCCTAGACTTCCAGAAAGCGTTTGACACTGTTCCACATGGGAGACTTATTAGGAAGCTGCAATCAATGGCTAGAATAGGTGGAAATGTTTTGGAATGGATAAAAACTTACTTAGATGGAAGGGAACAGAGGGTTAGAGTAAGACACTCAGTGTCTGAATGGAGAAGAGTTAGTAGTGGAGTTCCACAGGGTTCAGTTTTAGGGCCACTTTTGTTCCTTGTATATGTAAATGACCTACCAGAGTCTGTAAATTCATTCATGAATATGTTTGCAGATGATGCAAAGATTGTGAAGAAAGTAAAAAACGAGAACAGTGGTAGAGAACTTCAGGAGGATCTAAATAATCTGCATGAGTGGTCAGAAAAGTGGCTAATGAAATTCAATACTTCAAAATGTAAGGTAATGAGAATGGGTACAAGTGCAAGAAGGCCCAAGCTTGACTACTCGGTGGCTGGAGTACAACTTCAAGAGACAGAAAATGAGAGAGATCTAGGAGTAAACATACTGGCAGATTTGTCTCCAGAAATACATATAAATGGCATAGTAAGGGCAGCATATGCAGTCTTATCAAATGTAAGGGTAGCCTTCAGGCACATGGACAAGGAAATGTTCAGAAATATTTATGTAACCTATGTGAGGCCAAAACTGGAATATGCAGCCCCCTTTTGGAATCCGCACTTGAAAAAGCACATAGCTAAGTTTGAAAAAGTTCAAAAACATGCCACGAAACTGGTGCCAGAAATACGCAATCTCAGTTATGATGAGAGGCTGAGGGAACTAGGCTTACCATCACTCGAAGCTAGAAGAGTGAGGGGGGATATGGTGACAGTCTTTAAATTCCTTCATGGTTATGATAGAGTGGATAGGGATCGATATTTTGATATGGCTGGCTCTAGAACTAGAGGTCATAGTTTGAAGCTTCGTAAGAAAACTTCATTGCAGGATGTAAGGAAATACTTTTTCAGTGTAAGAGTAGTTGATAATTGGAATTGGCTAAGCGAGGAGGTAGTGAATGCTATCTCAATCCATAGTTTTAAGGACAGGTATGATAAGTATCACTAAGTATAAAATGGAACCGATCAGGAGACGGGAAGATACGATCTTTGGGCTCTTTCCCGTAAACACAATTAGATAATCACAGAAAATTAGAATTTTATGATGAGGTAAGCCGAATCTTACAGTGAAAAGAGGGCTGGGCACATTGCATATTCCTAGACTTCCAAAAAGCATTTGACACTGTCCCACCCGGGAGACTTATTAAGAAGCTGCAAACAATGGAAAGAATAGGTGGAAATGTCTTGGAATGGATAAATACTTACTTGGAAGGAAGGGAACAGAGAATTAGAGTAAGACACTCAGTGTCTGAATGGATAAGAGTTAGCAGTGGTGTTCCAAAGGGTTCAATTTTTGGACCACTTTTGTTTCTCGTATATGTAAATGACCTACCAGAGTCTTTAAATTTATTCATAAATATGTTTGCAGATGATGCAAAGATTGTGAAAAACGTAAGAAATGAGAACAATGTTAGAGAATTTCAGGAAGATCTAAATAGTCTGCATGAGTGGTCAGAAAAGTGGTTAATGAAATTCAATACTTCAAAATGTAAGGTAATGAATTGGTACAAGTGCAAGAAGACCCAAACTTGGCTACTCGGTGGCAGAAGTATTATTTCAAGAGACAGAGAATGAAAGAGATCTAGGAGTAAACATACTGACAAGTTTGTCTCCAGAAATGCATATAATTGGCATAGTAAGGACAGCATTTGCTTTCTTAGCAAATGTAAGGTTAGCCTTTGTGCACATGGACAGGGACATATATAGAAATATCTATGTAACCTATATGAGGCCAAAGCTTGAGAAAACACGTACTTAAGCTGGAAAAAGTTCAAAGATATGCCACGAAACTGGTGCTAGAAATGCGCAATCTCAGTTATGATAAGAGGCCAAGGGAATTAGACTTACCATCACTCGAAGCTAGAGGATTGAGGGGGGATATGCTGACTGTTTTTAAATTTCTTCATGGTTATGACAAAGTGGATAGGGATCGATATTTTGATATGGCTGGTACTAGAACTAGAGATCATAGTTTGAAGCTTCGTAAGAAAGCTTCTTTGCAGAATGTAAGGAAGTACTTTTTATTAGTATAAGAGTAGTTGATAACTGTAAATCACTAAGCGAGGTTTTAGTTAATGCTAACTCAATCCATAGTTTAAAGGACAAGTATGATAAGTATCAGTAAGTACAAAATGGAACCGACCAGGAGACGGGAAGTTACGAGCTTGGGGCTCTTTCCCGTAAGCACAATTAGGTATATATATATATATATATATATATATATATATATATATATATATATATATATATATATATATATATATATATATATATATATATATATATATATATATATATATATATATATATATATATATTGCAAGCACTTAATCCCTACATTACTATTAATGCCAGAAGGGTGCAAGGTAAGAATGGACACGCGGTGGTTCCTTTATCTTACTTTATTTTAGAGTACAACATCTTCGACGCCTCAGTGCCCCCCAACCCTATGACTATCAAAATCTATGATCTTTTCATGCCCCTGGGAAAATACTGACTGACCTCTCTATCTGCTTCGGGGATTCTTGAAATACCCAACGGGCAGGGCGTGTCATGTAATCCAGTTCTGCCAATAGACTTCAGGTTCAAAGAGGAGTCTCTCCTCTTTGGTGAGGGGCTGTTGCAGTAGGCCTATTGAACAGAAGAAGTTCTAAATCGCCTGTGGCTATTGGGCATCTCTCCAGGGTATGTACATACATATGGGTCCCTTATCTTTTAGGCCTCTTGGGGTACATGGCGCCGGATATTAGTTCCATGTGCCCAGCCATAAATCTTGGTGGTACCAAGGGAAAACATGGCCTGGACCCAAAACCCAATAAAAGTGAGGGCATGTAATAAAACATCTGTGACCTCGACCGTTACTCCTCAGGATGTGTTACAAGTTTCAGATCCTGGCTTCAGCAGGCTTTTATGTGACTTCAGCAAGACTTCAGTCATGCGACATGTACATATATATTCGTGTGTATGTGTGTGTATGTGTGATTACCTAATTGTGATTACCTAATTGTGTTTACGGGAAAGAGCCCAAAGCTCGTATCTTCCCGTCTCCTGATCGGTTCCATTTTATACTTAGTGATACTTATCATACCTGTCCTTAAAACTATGGATTGAGATAGCATTAACTACCTCCTCGCTTAGCGAATTCCAATTATCAACTACTCTTACACTGAAAAAGTATTTTCTTAAATCCAGCAAAGAAGTTTTCTTACGAAGCTTCAAAGTGTGTGTGTGTGTGTGTATGTGTGTGTGTGTGTGTGTGTGATTACCTAATTGTGATTACCTAATTGTGTTTACGAGAAAGAGCCCAAAGCTCGTATCTTCCCGTCTCCTGATCGGTTCCATTTTATACTTAGTGATACTTATCATACCTGTCCTTAAAACTATGGATTGAGATAGCATTAACTACCTCCTCGCTTAGCGAATTCCAATTATCAACTACTCTTACACTGAAAAAGTATTTCCTTACATCATGCAAAGAAGTTTTCTTACGAAGCTTCAAACTATGACCTCTAGTTCTAGAGCCAGCCATATCAAAATATCGATCCCTATCCACTCTATCATAACCATGAAGGAATTTAAAGACTGTCACCATATCCCCCCTCACTCTTCTAACTTCGAGTGATGGTAAGTCTAATTCCCTCAGACTCTCATCATAACTGAGATTGCGTATTTCTGGCACCAGTTTCGTGGCATGTCTTTGAACTTTTTCAAGCTTAGCTATGTGCTTTTTCAAGTGTGGATTCCAAAAGGGGGCTGCATATTCCAGTTTTGGCCTCACATAGGTTACATAAATATTTCTGAACATTTCCTTGTCCATGTGCCTGAAGGCTACCCTTACATTTGATAAGAATGCATATGCTGCCCTTACTATGCTATTTATATGTATTTCTGGAGACAAATCAGCCGATATGTTTACTCCTAGATCTCTCTCATTTTCTGTCTCTTGAAGTTGTACTCCAGCCACCGAGTAGTCAAGCTTGGGCCTTCTTGCACTTGTACCCATTCTCATTACCTTACATTTTGAAGCATTGAATTTCATTAGCCACTTTTCTGACCACTCATGCAGATTATTTAGATCCTCCTGAAGTTCTCTACCATTGTTCTCGTTTTTTACTTTCTTCACAATCTTTGCATCATCTGCAAACATATTCATGAATGAATTTACAGACTCTGGTAGGTCATTTACATATACAAGGAACAAAAGTGGCCCTAAAACTGAACCCTGTGGAACTCCACTACTAACTCTTCTCCATTCAGACACTGAGTGTCTTACTCTAACCCTCTGTTCCCTTCCTTCTAAGTAAGTTTTTATCCATTCCAAAACATTTCCACCTATTCTAGCCATTGATTGCAGCTTCCTAATTAGTCTCCCATGTGGAACGGTGTCAAACGTTTTCTGGAAGTCTAGGAATATGCAATCTGCCCAGCCGTCTCTTTCCTGTAAGATTTGGCTTACTTCATCATAAAATTCTAATAAGTTTGCTACTGTTGATCTACCTTCTCTGAAGCCATGTTGCCTCACTGACAAAAAGTTGAAAGATTCCAAGTGAAGAGAGATATGTTTCCTTAGTTTCCTTAGTAGTTTCTCCATAACTTTGCAAACTATGCTGGTCAAGGAAACTGGTCTATTGTTCAGAGCTGCATCCCTCCTTCCCTTTTTGAAGATAGGTATCACATTTGCTTGTTTCCAGCATCTTGGAATCTCCCCCGACTCCAGTGTCTCCTTAAATATGATACTTAGTGTCACTGATATTTGTGTTTGTGCATTTTTAAGCACATGAGGGGATATGTCATCAGGACCTGTAGCTTTATGAACATCTAAATCCATCAGCGCTTTGCATACCTCTGTGGCTGTAAGGTTGATGTTCTCTAATACCGTCCCTTGAGCTTCTATCACTTCAATCTGAGGGGGTGGGGTATTTTCTACTGTAAATACTGACTGAAACTCCTTGTTCAATTCTTCGCAGATCTCTTCATCCGTCTCAGTGATGCTTCCATCCGCTCTCTTTAGCCTTAAAACCTGTTCTTTTACCTTCAGTTTTCCTCTGAAAAAGCTGTGGAAAAGCTTTGGATTTTCTTTAGCCATCCTGGTGATGTCCCTCTCATAGTCTGTGTGTGTGTGTGTGTGTGTGTGTGTGTGTGTGTATGTGTGTGTGTGTGTGTGTATGTGTGTGTGTGTGTGTGTGTGTGTGTGTGTGTGTGTGTGTGTGTGTGTGTGTGTGTGTGTGTTTACCTAATTGTGTTTACGGGAAAGAGACCAAAGCTCGTATCTTCCTGTCTCCTGATCGGTTCCATTTTCTACATGGTGATACTTATCATACCTGTCCTTACAACTATGGATTGAGATAGCAATAACTACCTCCTCGCTTAGCGAATTCCAATTATCAACTACTCTTACACTGAAAAAGCATTTCCTAACATCCTGCAAAGAAGTTTTCTTACGAAGCTTCAAACTATGACCTCTAGTTCTAGAGCCAGCCATATCAAAATATTGATCCCTATCCACTCTATCATAACAATGAAGGAATTTAAAGACTGTCACCATATCCCCCTCAATCTTCTAGCTTCGAGTGATGGTAAGTCTAATTCCCTCAGCCTCTCATCATAACTGAGATTGCGTATTTCTGGCTCCAGTTTCGTGGCATGTCTTAGAACTTTTTCAATCTTAGCTATGTGCTTTTCCAAGTGAGGATTCCAAAATGGGGCTGCATATTCGAGTTTTGGCCTCACATAGGTTACATAAATATTTCTGAACATTTCCTTGTCCATGTGCCTGAAGGCTACCCTTACATTTGATAAGAATGCATATGCTGCCCTTACTATGCCATTTATATGTATTTCTGGAGACAAATCTGCCAGTATGTGTACTCCTAGATCTCTCTCATTTTCTGTCTCTTGAAGTTGTACTCCAGCCACCGAGTAGTCAAGCTTGGGCCTTCTTGCAATTGTACCCATTCTCATTACCTTACATTTTGAAGTATTGAATTTCATTAGCCACTTTTCTGACCACTCATGCAGATTATTTAGATCCTCCTGAAGTTCTCTACCATTGTTCTCGTTTTTTACTTTCTTCACAATCTTTGCATCATCTGCAAACATATTCATGAATGAATTTACAGACTCTGGTAGGTCATTTACATATACAAGGAACAAAAGTGGCCCTAAAACTGAACCCTGTGGAACTCCACTACTAACTCTTCTCCATTCAGACACTGAGTGTCTTACTCTAACCCTCTGTTCCCTTCCTTCTAAGTAAGTTTTTATCCATTCCAAAACATTTCCACCTATTCTAGCCATTGATTGCAGCTTCCTAATAAGTCTCCCATGTGGAACGGTGTCAAACGCTTTCTGGAAGTCTAGGAATATGCAATCTGCTCAGCCGTCTCTTTCCTGTAAGATTTGGCTTACTTCATCATAAATTTCTAATAAGTTTGCTACTGTTGATCTACCTTCTCTGAAGCCATGTTGCCTCACTGACAAAAAGTTGAGATTCCAAGTGAAGAGAGATATGTTTCCTTAGTAGTTTCTCCATAACTTTGCAAACTATGCTGGTCAAGGAAACTGGTCTATAGTTCAGAGCTGCATCCCTCCTTCCCTTTTTGAAGATAGGTATCACATTTGCTTGTTTCCAGCATCTTGGAATCTCCCCCGACTCCAGTGACTCCTTAAATATGATACTTAGTGTCACTGATATTTGTGTTTGTGCATTTTTAAGCACATGAGGGGATATGTCATCAGGACCTGTAGCTTTATGAACATCTAAATCCATCAGCGCTTTGCATACCTCTGTGGCTGTAAGGTTGATGTTCTCTAATACCTGCCCTTGAGCTTCTATCACTTCAATCTGAGGGGGTGGGGTATTTTCTACTGTAAATACTGACTGAAACTCCTTGTTCAATTCTTCGCAGATCTCTTCATCCGTCTCAGTGATGCTTCCATCCGCTCTCTTTAGCCTTAAAACCTGTTCTTTTACCTTCAGTTTTCCTCTGAAAAAGCTGTGGAAAAGCTTTGGATTTTCTTTAGCCTTCCTGGTGATGTCCCTCTCATAGTCTGTGTGTGTGTGTGTGTGTGTGTGTGTGTGTGTGTGTGTGTATGTGTGTGTGTGTGTGTGTGTGTGTGTGTGTATGTGTGTGTGTGTGTGTGTGTGTGTGTGTGTGTGTGTGTGTGTCTGTGTGTGTGTGTGTGTTTGTGTGTGTGTTTACCTAATTGTGTTTACGGGAAAGAGCCTAAAGCTCGTATCTTCCTGTCTCCTGATCGGTTCCATTTTCTACATGGTGATACTTATCATACCTGTCCTTACAACTATGGATTGAGATAGCAATAACTACCTCCTCGCTTAGCGAATTCCAATTATCAACTACTCTTACACTGAAAAAGCATTTCCTAACATCCTGCAAAGAAGTTTTCTTACGAAGCTTCAAACTATGACCTCTAGTTCTAGAGCCAGCCATATCAAAATATTGATCCCTATCCACTCTATCATAACAATGAAGGAATTTAAAGACTGTCACCATATCCCCCTCAATCTTCTAGCTTCGAGTGATAGTAAGTCTAATTCCCTCAGACTCTCATCATAACTGAGATTGCGTATTTCTGGCTCCAGTTTCGTGGCATGTCTTAGAACTTTTTCAATCTTAGCTATGTGCTTTTCCAAGTGAGGATTCCAAAATGGGGCTGCATATTCGAGTTTTGGCCTCACATAGGTTACATAAATATTTCTGAACATTTCCTTGTTCATGTGCCTGAAGGCTACCCTTACATTTGATAAGAATGCATATGCTGCCCTTACTATGCCATTTATATGTATTTCTGGAGACAAATCTGCCAGTATGTGTACTCCTAGATCTCTCTCATTTTCTGTCTCTTGAAGTGTGGATTCCAAAAGCGGGTTGCTTATTCGAGTTTTGGCCTCACATAGGTTACATAAATATTTCTGAACATTTCCTTGTCCATGTGCCTGAAGGCTACCCATACATTTGATAAGAATGCATATGCTGCCCTTACTGTTCCATGTATATGTATTTCTGGAGACAAATCTGCCAATATGTTTACTCCTAGATCTCTCTCATTTTCTGTCTCTTGAAGTTGTACTCCAGCCACCGAGTAGTCAAGCTTGGGCCTTCTTGCACTTGTACCCATTCTCATTACCTTACATTTTGAAGCATTGAATTTCATTAGCCACTTTTCTGACCTCTCATGCAGACTATTTAGATCCTCCTGAAGTTCTCTACCATTTTTCTCGTTATTTACTTTCTTCACAATCTTTGCATCATCTGCAAACATATTCATGAATGAATTTACAGACTCTGGTAGGTCATTTACATATACAAGGAACAAAAGTGGCCCTAAAGCTGATCCCTGTGGATCTCCACTACTAACTATTCTCCATTCAGACACTGAGTGTCTTACTCTAACCCTCTGTTCCCTTCCTTCTAAGTAAGTTTCTATCCATTCCAAAACATTTCCACCTATTCTAGCCATTGATTGCAGCTTCCTAATAATTCTCCCATGTGGAACAGTGTCAAACACTTTCTGGAAGTCTAGGAATATGCAATCTGCCCAGCCCTCTCTTTCCTGTAAGATTTGGCTCACCTCATCATAAAATTCTAATAAGTTTGTTACTGTTGATCTACCTTCTCTGAAGCCGTGTTGCCTCACTGACAAAATGTGAAGGATTCCAAGTGAAGAGAGATATGTTTCCTTAGTAGTTTCTCCATAACTTTGCAAACTATGCTGGTCAAGGAAACTGGTCTATAGTTCAGAGCCGTATCCCTCCTTCACTTTTTGAAGATAGGTATCACATTTGCTTGTTTCCAGGATCTTGGAATCTCCCCTGACTCCAGTGACTTTTTAAATATGATACTTAGTGCCACTGATATTGAGTTTGCGCATTTTATAAGTACATGAGGGGATATGTCATCAGGACCTGTAGTTTTATGAACATCTAAATCCATCAGCGCTTTGCATACCTCTGTGGCTGTAAGGTTGATGTTCTCTAATACCGGCCCTTGAGCTTCTATCTCTGCAATCTGAGGGGGTGGGGTATTTTCTTCTGTAAATACTGACTAAAACTCCTTGTTCAATTCTTTGCAGATCTCTTCATCCATCTCAGTGATGCTTCCATCCGCTCTCTTTAGCCTTAAAACCTGTTCTTTTACCTTCAGTTTTCCTCTGATAAAGCTGTGGAAAAGCTTGGGATTTTCTTTAGCCTTCCTGGTGATGTCCCTCTCATAGTCTCTCTCTGCCTCTCTCCTTTTACTTAGGTAGTCATTTCTTGCTCTTTTGTAGGTTTGCCAGGCATTTATGTTTTTTCTCCTCTTATACCTTTTCCAGCATTTGTCTCTCCACTCCTTAGCTCTTTCACACTCATTATCGAACCATTTCTCTCTGGCATGAATTACACCTACTTTGGTGAAAGGTATGCAGCAATCTACTATCTTCCCATATTTCTCACAAAAGATGTCATACATTTCTTGTACAGATTTGTTGTAAAATAAGGTTCTCCGGTCAATAACTGCAAAAAGCTCATTCATTTTGATGTAATCTCCTTTCTGATAGTTCCTCCTCATGTCCTCAGTGCCTTTACTCACAGGCAGAATATCTTCAATGATATACTCCATCAACAACACACAGTGGTCACTCTTTCCAACTGGTGGTTCATACTCAATTTTTTCAATATCCAACACATTATCTGTGAATACTAGATCAAGTAGTGATGGCTCATCCCCACCCCTGGCAATCGTAGGTTCCATTACATGTTGGTGTAGGAAATTCCCTTGCACGCAATCTGGGAATCTTGCCCAGAATGAATCCTCACCACTGTTTGGGTCAAGATTTATTCAATCTATGTCTTATGATTAAAATCTCCAATAATCAAAATCCTACATTTTCTCTCCCGTGCTATGTTAACAACTGAGTTTATGACTTCAATAGTACCTATATGACTTTTCTCATAAACTTCTAGCCTATTCTGGTTCCTTGGTGGGTTATATACAACAGTTTTTATAATGCACTCTGACCCAGTATTTATGCAAGCAACAAGAAATTCCTTGAACTCACTTTCTATAGCCAAGTTTATTTCTTCATCTTGAATCCTTTTATTTATGAGCAGTGCTATCCCTCCACCAGTCCTCTCAGATCTTTCAACCCTTAATATTCTGAAGCCCTTAGTAAAAACTGTGACACCGTTTATGTCCTCACTCAACTTAGTCTCTGTAATTGCTACTATATCTGCCTTGCTGTTGTGAATCCTATCTTTTAATTCTACTGCCTTACCAGCTAATCCATCAGCATTTGTGTATAACAATCTTAATGAGGCCCCATCCCCCGATCTTCTGTCATTATCTTCTTTATCTCCCCTTTGTGTGGAAGAACTCTGAAATGAAAATTTTTCTTCTCTTCTTCATTTCTTTCCTCATTTATCCTTCTTGCCTCTTCCAACAAGTTTTTGATCTTTCCCATCTCTTTCTGTGTTCTGTATCGTCTAATGAACACTTCTTTGAATTCTTGAAGGTCTTTTAGACTTTTTTTTCTCAACAATATTTCCCTACATGTTTCCCCTCTCCCAAAGGTTACTTTTGTTGGTCTCGGCTTTCCTTCCCTCGAATATTTGCCTAGTTGGTGTATGTTTACAATATCCTCAGGACCACAAACTACTCCAAGCTTTCTTATCAGGTCTACAACCCTAGCTTTATTTTCTTCAAGTCTCCCCTGCCATGTTGGCCCCTGAGATTCGCTTATGCCTGAGATTACCACTGTCTTCTTTTTATCAAGTGCCTGTTTGATCAGTGGGTTTGCCCTTTCCATCACAACGTCTTTCATTTTTTCGATTACTGTCTCTTTATAGCGAACTGTTTGTATGTTTTCCAGTGCCACCACCTTTACAGCCTCCTTTACTGCCACATTCCCCTTTAGTGCATCAGCAAAGGAAGTTTTCATGGCATCATGTTCCATTTTCAGCTCCTGGAACTCTTTTCTAAACTGTTCAATGTTTTCCTTGTGTG
>JAXCGZ010000652.1:0-45000 GCA_037179515.1 Halocaridina rubra
AAGAACTTCGATATTACAAATCACTTTTGACATACCAAATTTTTTTTTATGTTGTAATTTTGTTTTTGCCGTCTTTGATCACAATTAAACCCCATTCGAAGGGGGGAGTGGACACAGGCATGTTAGAGCTGGGGGAATAACTCTGGATACTCCTTCCTAATAGCCAAGGTGGGATCGAACTCGACTTTGTCAAACTCATCACTACCTGAACTGTGTGCTCTATCTCTGAGCCTCTGCGGTCCCCTTTGGCTTCTCAGTACTTACCTCTTTATTTTATTTATAATATTTCTACACTTTTGGGTTTATATTGTCTGTAGTTAGTCAGGATGAATTTTGAAAATGCTTAAAATAGTTGTAATTAAATTTCATTCGAATATAGAATTTTGCTAACTTTGGAAAACGTAGATATAAATATTATTTTATAATTCTTATTTTCAATTTAACAACGCTTCGACAAATCCAGGAAAAGCTTACAATAAAGAAGAAAATAGATTTGAGCAGATAGGTAGGAAAATAGATGAGAGAGAGAGAGAGAGAGAGAGAGAGAGAGAGAGAGAGAGAGAGAGAGAGAGAGAGAGAGAGAGAAATATTGGAAAAAGAAGAAAAGTGACCTTTCCCTATAAAATTGCATGGATTTTTACAGTATTAATTCTCGATTCCATTTTCTATCAAAGAAGTAGTCGAATTTCAGGGGGAACTTACTTATTAGGATATAATAAATAATTACTTAAAATTTATATTTTGCATAGCATTTACTCATTTACACTAATGCTCTTTATTTTTGTACAGGTGATTTGCGGTAAATTTAACTGTGACAGCTTATTTCTTTTCTTTAATAACTTCTATATTAGCTCAGTTATAGACGAGAATATCTTGGCTATAAATAGAATAGCAGTGTTGTCATTTCCGCTATTTTAAAGCTAGAATTAGCGATTATTGTAAAGCTGTTAAAAATACTGGTACATGGATATTCCGAATTCTATTAATGAACTCTGAATGTCATGATATTAAGCAAAGCTCTTTTTACCACGATTCAATATATATGTGCCATTTTTCAGCAATTCTTTAAATATCAAGAAAAATAAGTGTTCAAACTATCGATTTAATCGTAAAAGAATCATATATTAGATGTAATAAAAAAAATCTGTGTATGACAAATATATAGTATATACCTCGTCAGTGGGTAATTAAGATATACAAAAGGATTATAAATATTGCGTACTATCAATCTTAGTTATTAGAATGAGGTAGAATGAAAAGAAAAAAAATATAGGATGCAACAACACACGATGATGGAGACAACAGCAAAAGAACTGGAAATTAACTTCAATTAGATTATGCATTTTTTATATAAAACAGGTGAGTGTTTAAGTCATGGAGGTTCCCCCTGAAATTCAATATTTCTTTGAAGGAAAACGGAATCGAGAAATAATACTGTGAAAACCAATGCAATTTTATAGGCAACGGTCACTTTTCTCTCTCTCTCTCTCTCTCTCTCTCTCTCTCTCTCTCTCTCTCTCTCTCTTCCAGTAGAGAAAGAAATAAAGGAGGTTAAGATTGGCACATTTTGTAAGCAAGATTGTTAATGCCATTATTTTTTCTGGCAACATCTAGTAGATATTAGTACACTACAATAATTATATTTTTCCTGCCTCTCATAATTGTTTTTCTTTCTCTATATTGTCATCTCACTTCCCCTGAGTGAGGAACAAATATACCTCCTCCGTGTTCACCTGTGTGTGCGCAAGCGTTGACTAAAGGGGGTGAGTTAATGAGGTTATGAAGCCCCTTTTCTCTTTCTTTATGTTGTCATCTCACTTCCCCTGGGTGGGGCACAAGAGTTCCTCCTCCGTGTTCACCTGCGTATACGCAGAAGTCAACAAAATGGGGTGAGTCAATGGGATTATGAATCCCCTCTTTGATACTGTTCTCCCACAAGGAATCAAGATTTACAATTGATTCAGTCATTCCACTTATTAGGGAAATTATATCCCTTTTATATACAAAGATAGTAATTATGCTTATCAGTTTACCACCTATGTAATCTATTTTTTAATACATTTAAATAAGATTGATTTAATAGTTGATCATTTTCAGTAATTACTCTCTTATTTGTTAAGGTTAGTAAGGGCATACACTCAGGGTAACGATTACATCTGCCAAACAAGTCCTTCGCGAGAAGGCAACCGTCTTAGCCCTTAGTTGAAAAGGGAGTCCGTCACGTAAAACCGAAACCAAAAACTCTCTTATTTGTTAATTTAAATTGTTCTGTTAATATTTCCCATTTTCTCAATTTAGCTATTTTTAGATGCTATTTATAGCGAAAATTAAAGTCTAGAATTGGCAACGCTGAATAATTTGGCTATAATTTATTACCGCCAGTTTTGAACAAGTAAACATGAAGTCCTGAGTGATATTCTTGATAAGTTAACTAATGTTATGTGACAATTTTATATTCAAAACATCGAGATCTTGGTAAGATAAATGTATATTTGATATTTTAATTGTTAATAATGGTTAGGTTAGGTTATGAATGGAATACTAACGTGACCATTCATAACCTAACTTAACCTAACTATCTATGTTGGCTAGGAATAGTGTGCGATATTAAACTGTTAAATTCCCCTTAATATCAAATTATCATTCATGGTAAGTATTTACTTTTGCACCCTCTAGTTAATTTAGGTTATTAGGTTGAGCGCATTTTGGTTATTTCAACCCCAATTAAGAAACGAGCTCAGAATTATCGTTATTGTTTATAGTTTTGTTAGATACTTTTAGGTAAATGTTTACTTTAACACCTCCAGATAGAATAAAAATAAGAAATATATTAGGTAAGGTTAAGGTTAAAATTGGTCAGCCGAAGTTAAGAAAGGAATTGCTAGTTGAAATTATTGTTGTCAGATAAATTAGATACTTTATGGTAAATTTTTACTTTCATACCCAAAGTTAGGGAAATAATATCAGGAAATTTAATGTTTTACTGTTTTCAATCTCAGTCAATAAACGAGTTGATAAATGAAATATATATATATATTTTTTTTAGTGTATTAGATATTGTTTCAGAGATTTGTATGTTTTTCCCTTGCTAGGGTGTGAAAGTAAACATTTACCTCCGTTTTATTTATATTGTGCTGTTATGCAGCAAGAATTTATCGAAGATCGTTTAAATTTTTCTTTGTCAATATTAATTCCCAGCATGGGGAGTGGAGATAGACTGGAGTTGGGGAATGACAGCTGGATGCCTTTCTTAACGACCTATTGTGAGTTCTATCACTAGTCTGTTACCAATTGTGATCGAGCCCACCTCGAGGTTCTAGGAAATTCTAACTGGTTATGTAGTTCTTGTAATGGATTAAAAAAATATATATTATAATAATAATAATAATAATAATAATTTGGTTATAATTTGTGGTTCTCTATATTCAGTAATTGCTTTTGTTATATGTTTACTATAAGAACATTTTATATAATTTCGAGTGCAAGTAATAGTGCAAGTGTAACCTATTTTTTTTATATATTATTCCACCTGAGCTTTTAAACTGAAGCAGAAATAGGGTTCTGGCTCTCCAACATCCAATTTATGCTCTTCGCTGCATAAACTGAAAGTGAAGTTTAGAATTATAGCTATTGTCACTGATTTACTTTGGACTTTGTTAATTATGATGAAATGCATGAAAAGTCTGCGTAAAACTTGTCACCGCTCTAAAATATACATTTTAATTTCAGTTACAGATCTTGTTTGCTAGCTAAGGGTAAACTAAACTTATTTACATAACCATTTCCAAACATGTTAATTTTATAAAGCTCGTAAGACTTTTAGCCTTTAGGGCCCCATTTTAAGCTAACTTTAGAGTAGAATTCAAAATATTACGGATAATATTAAAAAATTTATATGCTCACATTTTATATGTCACTATTGTTTCCCATTGTGGGGGTGCATATCAACAAAGCGTGTATGGCTAGATGCCCAATGTACTCCTGAGTTGAGTATTATAACCACTCTGCTACCATGGTCCCCGAATATACAACTAACTTAGCAGTTGGTTTTATGTCACGGACTCCCCTTTCTGTTAAGGGCTAGAACGGTGCCTTCTTACCAAGGACTTTGATTTGGAATGTACGACCGTGACCCTGAGTAATAGCTATACCTAACCTCAGACTGTGGTGGTCCTTGAACCCACGAACTGGCGAATTAAAGCCGCGTGCGTTACCACTCATCTATGGCATATATTGTGTGGAATATACAAATACTGTAGAATGATATACATATTTCTTACACATTTTATGTGGTATAGCACATGAAAAAGTTAGGAAAGCCAGTCTGTGGATTGAATCTTGCATTGTCTTTAAATGTTTTCCATTGTTATTCATCAAAACAAATAGACTGATTCATAGAGAGCTTGTTACTGGCTAATGACTTTCATTCCCTAAGTATGCCAGGGTCAAATCCAAGTGGGAATATTGGGAGAGTAGAGAATACATTGTCTTATCTATTTGGAATTATTTATGATTATATATCTAAGAATTTTACTAGTTATCTGCCACAGTGTCTTTTGAAGCCTTTAAGGCTTTGTAAGAGTTCCCTATGATCCATGTTCTTCTATATCAGTAAGAGACCTATATAGTATTTATTTCTATTATTTCCTATTAAAAAATATATACTAATTCCTGTATTGTATTCCAGAATTGATGATGTCGTGACTCCGCATATCTTGGCCAAGTAGTGTATTGGACTATCAACATGATTAAGTTACCATTATCCCCTATACAAAGACTAAGTAACAGCATATGTGTAAGGTATCATTATTATTAGAATTGTTTCAATTTGTGTGCAGGATAGTTTGCTATCTTATACCATATTTTGGTTTGTAGTATATAGCCAAGCTAATAGATTTAATAATCCTCTTGATAAAACCGAAATGTTGAATGCTTGTAAAGTGAGAGAATACTAAACAGACTCCATGTGGTAGTTATAATACTCAATATGGGAAGTGGCGAACCAATGCTCAATCTGGCCATTAGGAAGGGCATCAAGCCACAGATCTCCAGCTTGTTTGTGTCCACCCTCATATATGGGGTTACTAGTAGCACCTAAAATTGTAAGCAACAACAAATAGAGACTCTTATTCCAAGTATGATGCCACATGCAATAAAATAACAAGGTGGCCACAGCTGTAGCAGAAGAACAAATGTAACTGTTTCATAATGTCTTGTTGTCCTCACCCTTTCTGGCAAGATTTTCTGCTAGTAGTGAAATTCATGGGAGGAAGAGATTGCTAACATCTACTCTGTAGTATTTAAATGCCTCTTACTACAGCTAGGGATGTAAAGATGAATTTCTTTATCCCCCTACCACTCGGGATTTACATATATAGTCATTTTAACTAGTATACATCCTTGCATTTGGACATACACTACCTCAGTAAAAAAAAAACTTGACCCTGAGATTTTTTAGAAAATAGTTTTGATTTAGGAGCCTCTACTACTGAGCCACATCTGACAGTTAAATGAAAGAATCTAAGTTGTGACTGGACAGGTCACTGAAAAACATATCTTTTGTACAAAATCTAAGTGAATTTTACCGGTCCTACCCACCTGCACTCACCTTATAATCATTTCATGTACATCTACTACCTTGCACAATTGCTCTTAATGTATATTTAGTTTTACCTGCAGTAACTCTTGTAAACAACTCACAGGACCCTAAATGAAGACTCATCATTGAGACTTGAAAATGTAAATGCTGAAGGCAAAGCCTCTGCCCTTGAGCCACAGGTCACGGAGACACTCAGGTCTTTTACGCAAAGATCTAAATAAATATTACAGATCCTTTTTTTTAAATATCAGTCGTGGTTCAGTGGTAGAAGGTTTGACTTTAGAATTTTCGTGTGTGTAGTGTGTATTTATCATATGCAAGTGTTATTGCCTGTTAGTCACCGTGGCTCAAGCGGTAGCGTCCACGACTCTGAAACGTCAGGTTGAGGTTCGCGCCCCGTCACAGTCTGAGGTTAGTAAGGGCATGCAATCAGGGTAACGATTACATCTGCCAAAACAAGTCCTTTGCAAGAAGGCAACCGTTTCATCCCTTGGTAGAAAATGGAATCCGTTACTTAAAGCCGGAACATTGCCTGTTAATATGAAAATGAGAAGTAGTAGACTCAAAAAGGATGCCACTGAATGGGAAATGCACTGATGGAGTCTGTAAATTTACTTAGATCTTTATACAAACTACATAGTTCTCTCTGTGACCTCTTCAAAAGGGCGATGTTGATTCTTTCTTTGCTTCTGCCCCTGCTCAGTAGCAAGAGCTCTGAAATAAGAATTTCATTCTTAAAAGTTGCAGATTCGCATCCTCATTTTGGGAGGTGAGTGTTTATATCAATTGCTGTCAGCTAGATGCATTTGCTGTTACAGTGGCATTTTCTCTCCTATCCAGATATAATAAATAATTATTCGGTGCAACTGGTAATGTGTACAGTATTTGGATTTTATTTGTAAAATTCATTGTTAAAAGTAGAAATCGTCTAATCATAATGGATCATGTGAGAAAAAAGGAAGAAATATGTTAAACAAATATAAAGTAGTGTATAGGATGAAACAAAACTTTGTTGAGATGAAAATGCATCTTAGTTTTAATTATGTGAAATATGAGGACAATTCCCGCATTTTTGTCTTTTGTGGACTTTCATGTTTGTTACCGTTCCCATGGTTTTGTTCTTTAGTAACTTTTACATAATTGTATAGGTTGTGGAAGAAGCGGATTGGCCGTGACTGCATGTAAAGCCTTGAGGCAACAGGACATCACTGTACTCTCCCCATCGTCACCATTTCTCAATTATATTGTAACAAGTAAAAACTTGCATTGGGATTACCAGCTTCTCCTCTTATATGAACAAACAGAGAATATAAAGAGGTGTTTCTCTCTTTGCAAATTGTTATTTTAAGGAGTAAGTAGAACAGAGAAATTATTAATACTTGTGAAGTATTTTCTCATTTGAATCTCAGTTTTATATGGTAGCTACATTGAGAAAAATATCGAGCTTTGTATGAGGAAGAGCCGAGATAGAGGTAGGAGTAATTTCTCATGAAATATTTAAGTATTTCTGGTTAGATATGGCCACTAATAGTGCACTTGCATCATTTTATAATGTTATTTCAGTATATCATACTATTGTGCACTTCCATCCCCATTACAAAATTATTTAGTAAACCCAAACATAGTTTTTGCATTTATTAGCTTTGATAGATCCCTATACATTATTAATTTAGTTAATCATGTGTTCTGCATGTTATCGGCTATCCACATATATTTGAAATATTTTTTCATTGTTGAGAAGTAAGTGTAATTTTAAGAGGTAATTATGGCATTTTCACTTCTGGCTGTCGTTTCTTAGTTTCAGTTGACAGTGATAGGGGAGCCGTGATAGCTCAGTGGTAGAAGCAATTGACATTGGTTGGATCTCTCCACAGGGTGTTAGGAAGGGCACACAGCACTAATCCCTCAGCTCCAACCTGTCTTTGCCTACTCCCCAGTCATAGAAGGAACCAGATTGTGTACTCAGAAATCGAAGAGAATTAGCGAGGCTGCGATTGCTATTCTTTAGTCTTATTTTGTATTTTTTTGCAATTATCTTTTTGAGATGGAGGTCAGCATTTGTCATTCCATTATATGAGTATTGAAGACTGCAAATGACACAAAAGCTTGTGTGTCCAAATAAAAATATATTTGTTTATAAAACAATAAGACAACAGTTTCTAATAATAAGAGACGGGCTCATACCGTATGGAAACCTCTTCCCCCAAAGTTATGTTTTTGTACATTATACTTACACCTATGGAGATTTAATCTTCAGTTATCAAATCTGGGAAAACTGTGTACCTTCTTGAGCAACCAGGAGATAAACCTGTCATTTACAAACACATATCCCTTGTGAATACAAGTAAAAGCAAAACCTCCATCATGCAAAAATCTCTGAATAAAAAAAATATTTCATGATGCAGAACTTTGTCTTCACAAGTTTTCGATGTACACAAATTGGTTCCTGCCGTGAATTTGTAGGCACTAGTCCTTATAACTCTATCGACTCTGAAAATAAGCAACAGTGGCCAGAAGCAGGGATGCTTGAGGTCTTTGGTAACAATGCTGGACACTTGCATTGTTTTTCATTTTTGGCAGTTTATGTCACTGTTACTCCCCATTCGAATTGGGGTGGACACAGGTTGAAACTGGGGAATTAAGGCTGGATGCCCTTCTTCGCGACCCACTGTGCATGGAACGCAGCTGTATCACTTCCCAATTAGAGAGCTCTAACCACTGGTATCCCGGTTGGTCTTAAGTGCTGGACACATGGTAATGAGATTAAATGTGTTTATAGAATGTGGGTATCAACACTCACATATAGCCTCCACCCACTATCACTTACTTATTAATTTGGTAATGCATAAGATGTATGAAACTTCATGCACAAAATAAGATATTAGGGTTTACTAAATAATGTAAATGGTTCTGAGAAATCAGTAGTAAGATATAAAAAGTAAGTAGCTGTTTGTACTTCAATATTTTCTTTGCATTTACTAGAATTTTTCCACATACTGACGGTAATATTAAATCATGTATTTATTGCATTTATATTCTTCATGACAGAATATTGCAAATTGTCACACATAGATAAGAAGGGCAGTATTAAATTAACATATATAAATCTTTAATGTATGACAAGAGCCCTGATTATAACTTAAATCTTACCCTTGTTGGTAATAGTTTACTGGAAAATGCAGTATTTATGTAGAATATCTTCTTAGTTTAATATGTTCGTATTGATACATTCAGTGCAGAAAATATATGAAGTGTAAATGGTGTTCATGGCCCATAGATTTCCTTTTAAATTTTAGGGTGTTATTTAATTATAGCTAATCTTCTTGAAGTGCCTGCAGACTTCATCAGGGAGTGTATATATTGTAAGTTTAGTTGAATAATTTCAGAATATGTGAGGACATTGTTCTGTAGGATTTAAGTGGGAGAAGCTGGTTTTTATTTTATGGAATCGTGTTTCCTCTATAGTTTCAAAGATAGTATAGGATAGCGAAAGAAAACGCTGCACTCGTATTCCCTCGTGTCAAAGGAGGCAGCTAAAAGGGATAGGGGAGTGGGAAGTTGTCTATCCCTCTCTCCCTGTATTTCTGTGTTTTTGTGGCAAGCAGCATATGGGAAAAACGAGAATGGGTAGGGCATGATGAATGCTTGCTACCTTGGTTTTTATATTTGTGGCCCTCTTTCTACCTTCAAAAGGAAATGGCATCATGCTTACTTGACCCATAGAGACAAGTGATCTCACAATGAGAACTTACTGTGCGATTTAAAAAAGTTACTCATTGTGGGGTCAGCTGTCTTTATGAGTCAAGTCAGTATGATGCCATATCCTGCTGAAGCCAGCAAGATGCCCCACAAATGTGATAGAATGAGAATCAGTGCAGCAGGCTGTAGTATTTTTTACTACATCAACTACCAGTGGGGGCCGTCAAATAAAATGCTGAAGAGGTACAAAGGGAACGAATACTTTATTAGTAGATTACAGCGAATCTTTGAGTGGTGGAACAGACCCCACCCTCTAAAACTATAGTTTATCAGAAACATTATTTAGAGAAGAGCTATGACTGCAGTTAGTGAAGTACTGGTGATACCATTGTGCAATTTTTTACACGTTCAGTCTAAGAAAAGGCTTGTTTTGCCACTCTTATCAAGGTGTATTTCCTAGCACAAATAGGAGAAGCATAATCGTCTAAAATGAGGATGCAGTTCCTCTCCTCTTTTTATTTGATTACAATTTCCCTTTTTGCATTGGGAAAACACGCCTTTATGGTAGTGTCAAATCATCTCCCCTTTTCTTGGATTGTTTAAAGCGTTGCACAATGGTATCACCAGTTCTTTACTAACCTCGATCCTAGCTTGTCTCATACTAAAGTTTCTGTTCATTAAGATATAGTCTTGGAGGCCTGGGACTGTTCCACCATTTGAAAACTTACTGTAGTCTATAATAAAGTCCTCTTTCCTATATATATCTTCAGCATTTTATATGAAGGCCTCTAAAGGTACTTAATGTAGTAAAATACTACAAGGCATTTATCGTGCCCTGCCCATCCTTAATTCTCCCATTTACCGGTAGTTGCTTGTAAGAAAAACACTGAAATACAGGGAGGGAGGGACAACCTCTCTCTCCCCTATCCCTTTTAGCTGCCTCCTCTGACACGAGGGAATATGAGAGCAGTATTTTATATTCCTTACTGTCATCCTTGAACCGGACACTTTTAAGTAAATAAAAGGAAATCTTTATTAAAAAGTTTTATTCACCTTTTAGTTTACAATGGTCATTACCCTCATGTCATATCTGTCTCCTGAGTAGGCATGGGAGTAGGGAGCAGCAAGGGAGTGGCTGCTGTTAGACTTGGTAGTCCTCTCCCTCTAGGAGATCAGTCCTTGCTGTCAGGGTGAGGAGAGTTTACTCAGCCCTCTCTTTCACCGAAGATATGGAGTGTGATTATATAATATAAATTTAGCTTCAAGTCACTGAAGATGGAATTGGAGTTCATGTTTATTTAGCTAATTATGTAATAACACTAAATTGGGAAACGGATAAATATTGTAATCACTAAGAAGGAAACGACTGGGTACAGCACTTGATCTTTAACATGCTTCACCCACAATCAGCTGATTTGCCTACTCTGCCTCCCTCCTACCTCTCTTCTTTGGCATGCTCTAAAGCCGCATGCCAAAGAAGAGATCACGTGAGAGAGAGGGAGGTGGAGCATAGGCAAATCAGCTGATTGTGGGCGGAGCATATTAAAGATCAAGGACTGCACCCAATCGCTTCCCACTGAGAAATCAAATATGAAGCAACACAAGTGTTTTAAACCAGGTTACTATATTGACTTCAAACTGAGTGAGACATGACCTATGATATGTCATATTATTTAAAATGAGTTTTTACTGTGAAATTTTAGAGTTGGGTGAGAGATGATGTGTCAGGAGAGATTTAAGTCCCGTCAATTATTTGAATTCATGTGGTACTTGAAAGTAAAAGTAATTTACAATATCTCCTAGCACCATTTTTGAAGGATAAACTATTAAAATAGGAATAAGTTTCCCTAACTGGGTACTATTACTATAGAGAATAAATGTATTGTACATTATTTAACATCCAAAAGTCTAATATCCAGATAGACAACGAAATTCAGAATTCTGAGATCGTAGGGTTTGCCATCAGTCAGTTTTTCGTTTCGTTGCATGAAAATTGAGACTGATATACTGGATAACTTCACCATGTGATACATATCCAAGTAATGTAGTATACATCAACCTTCATGTAAAAAAACGATATATGAACTAAGGCCAGAACTCTACGATGACAGTTCTATATATTTCAAGACTGAATGCAATTTTATATAAATGAAAAGTTATTTATAAATAACTGTATTGCAACAATAAAAAAGATAGAGAATAAGGAAACGAAGACAGAAATACAAATGACATTGCAGATTATGTAATAGCAGAAGGAAGAAGAACACATTAGAGATAGAAAACGAAGAAATTAGTGATGATCTCTGGTAATGATTTTTTTTTTTTTATTAATGTAAGCCACTCAGCACGTGGTGTCCTCCCCAAAATTGGGAGTGAGTCAATTATAAGTGGCCATCAGAAAGCATAGTTCTGTAAGCGCCACCTCCTGCTTTTTTTTACCACACACACAAAAAATACAATCAACTTCAAGTCTGAAATTGAAATCCGTGTAAAGTATTCAGTGAATATTCTAAAACTGTATCTCACTAACACTATAATTTGTACACCAGTAAGAGAATTTAAATCTAAAGAGACTACACAAATTACTGTGTCACATTCAACCAGTGCTGAGAAGATCCTATCTTAATGTATATTATTCAGAGGCTTCATTGCATACCCAGTACCAACCTAAAAAGGTTGTATCAAGAAGCTATATACTGACAGACAAAATAATGTTGATTATTGATCTTTGTTGCTTTTCACAATTTCCCTTCATGGGTCAAAGTCATTGCTTATGATGAAGTTACTGTATAGATGGCTCAACAATCCCCCAGGGGGCAGTACTGATGGTTAATCCCCAAGTTCTTCCTCTCATATCTTCAAATAAGTTTTACCGTATGCCAGGACGATCGAAAACCCAAGGGATGCACTTCGTGTGATGAATATTCTGGCAGGGCCGAGATCTACATCCCCAAATCTTTAGGCACTGCCAAATCGGACACAAGGTCGCCTTCTGTCATACGAACGCTGTATGACTATTAGTATTTGGCCTTCACTCATTTACGTTCATAACCAAACATTCCTTACAATGTTAGTAACAACTGTAATGTTTCCTTTTCATTTTTACTCATGGCATTTGTTGAAATTTTTCAAACATATTTTCGTCAGTAAGTTAATCTATTCAATATTATATAGTTCAAATTTATAACATATACTGAGGTACTCTGTACATTCAAGTATGGCTGTGATAAACCTGTGAATAACTGAACACATAAACATCGTTTCCAAAACAACCAAACCACCAGATATCAAGAAATCCTACCACGCTAAAAATCCCCCAGAAGCATACACCAGAAAAGAGATCGAATCTCAAGTGGTACTTCAACTGAATATGAAAACCATTTGCTTCAAAGAGACAGAGCCTTATGGAAAAACTAATTACATATAATCATTCATAGCCAATTTCTCAGACATTTTAAGAACAATTATCATAGTTTCTACCTTAAAGTAAGTAGTTACATCCAAAAAGACAGCATAGGATGAATTTTGGATACCAGTACAGGCAACTGATCTAAGCAATTACCCAAAATGAGACGCCACTAAGCCGATGACAAGAAATATAAATCTCAAAGGCGTTCTTTACATCAAACAATTGTCACATTTTCACAGGATGCTTACACTGTGGGTGGTAGAAGTACTTCTATTCATTACGAGAAATGTGTCATGTATTTACCTATACAGAAAATGAAGAAACGCACCACAAACGATGGGAGATATGGTTAGTAAAGATGCTTCTACATTACTCAGAGAAAAGCATTTTGAATAAAACTAAACATAATACAAAGAGATTCCTCATTGATTAATGTACGAGGCCTTCTGGAAAGAGTAAAAATTCCTACATTATTGTCTGAATAGCTCCTCTTAAACCAGTGCTAAGGGCAAGAAAAAACCAAGAAATAAGGTGAGATACTATTAAAAGTTTAAATTTTATTAATCCACATGTACGCACATGACAAGAGTCCAGAAATGTGAGCACTTGTTTCAACTTCCGTGGAAAGACACGAAGTTACTACAGGTGAGTGCCAAGAAACAACGATACAACTAAAAAAAAAAAAAACAATCATAAAGACTGAAATTTTGCTACTAAAAGTTCTGTGGATTCATATGTCATGAGTGAAGAAACAGACAAAACCTCAAGTCAAAGTGACAAAGAAATAAGAAAATGCTTTCATATTTCACTGATTTGCACCATGCATGATAATCTCTACAACAGATATAAAAGTATTTCAACATTTTTTAAAATTTCAGATGCGAGGAAAAGCAACGAAATCCGTCTTGTAAAAGCACATGGGTACCAACATCTTTTATCAATTATTTAAAACAAAATAGCTTTTGCATAATTAAAAATCAAGCTACCATTATCTAAGCAAAAAGGGAAGACGATTTCACTAGAGTCAAAGGAGTTTTCTAATACAAAACGGTAGAAATAATTTTCTTTTCATCCAATCATTCTGACACTTAGATGTTAATATCCAATCTCAGAAAAGATGTTATAACAATGGTGAGTCTCATGGTCCACATGAAGACAGCTTACAACTCTCATAAAGATTCTATAAATTTTCTCCCCTGATGTCCTTTCCAAATGTGATCAAGCTTACGCATTAACCCAATACTTTTGGATAGCATGTGGGAATTATAGTGTAAACCACAATCTGGTAACAGTGCCTTGGAAAATTAAATTCTGCCACAATATGATAAAAGGAACTTCAAGGCCAACAAATGAGGAATGTTGCTCTAACAACAAGTAAATAAGTCAGTCTTGTCAGCAAGAAATCAAGCATTCTTACGCGATTGACACAAAGTAAATTTAATGACTGTAGACTTAGAACATCGTCTAAGAGAAACCAAAAGGTGGGACATAGAGCATAATGAGAGAATTGACACTATTGTTGTCACTTATGAAGTGTTAAAACCCCCAGGAGTAGATGCAGAAATTATACAATTTTGTACAACTTTGAAGAACTACTTTGCAATTTCAAATTACTGTATATACTGCACCACAGAGATACAAACAATTTGAGGACAAACAATAATATTCAAAATAGTAAGCAAATGATTCATATATTATTCAATTTTAATCAATCAATTACTGACAAAAGAACAGAAGGGGGGCAAATTCTGATTGTCACTTCCCCATAAAGCCCCCTGGGTAATGCAAGCGACAGAGGTGAAACTAAGAAAGGCCTAGCAAGTCGGAAGTGGATGACATCTGTTCAAGAACCACATAACCAGCCTCGGAATGGACTGACTTTATGGAATCGACCTAGAAATGATAAGACAGTATGATGACGGGGCCGATTGGAGGAGGATAATGCAAACTGACACGTTAACATACAGTAGACCTACCCGGTGGAGAGTGAGAAGGTGAGTTAGTAGAGAATACAATTTGCACATAATTTATGATTGTGACTGGTCAAATCTTAGGTGGAATATGCAAGAAAGCAATTTACAATCACTAACCAACTGCAGAAATGAGATTGCAATTACTCACATAAAGAATATTGTAGTCTGCAAACTTACAACATACTATTAACAGTATGTTAAGGAAATATTGGAGATTCAATTCGGTGATATAAGAAATACTAGCTGTAATCTAAATATTAGCCTTCTTGACTGTAAGTCAAGGGACAAAATTTAGTATTTAAATATAAATATTTTGTTCTACAACTTCTCTCCAGAAAGGGTATACAAATTCTTAAATTTACAAAAGCACGCGCAGATCTATATAATAATACTGAATACAAAAACTCAGTATTGCTTCATTCTTAACATCCTATATACTTGAATATTTTAAGGCGTCATTATCTAGAAAGTTTCTAATTGTAAAACAGGGGTAGAAGTTGAGGATAATATTTCCAGTGTAGTTCAGCATGAAAGATAAATATCAGCACCAATAATATTCCATTCCTATGGCTCATTAGCCATCCAAATATACCTTAATGCGCAAAGGGACATGCATATGGAAAAAGCAATAATCCTAGTACAAATATGAAGGCTTTATAGGCATTGCAAGCAGGAAAATGTTATCATCCATTAAAGGTCCTAAACAGATGGCATGATGCAAGTTTTTCTATGTTAATTTTTCCTTGTTCAGTGAGCAAATATACAAATTAAGGAAGTATTCTCTGTTAAGATGATTATCATATTGACTTAAAGTAAGACGATGCCAATTTTCTTTCTAAAAACCGTATTCCCATTTCCACGCAGATACAAAATTCTCGTTTGAAATTATTACCATCTTAACATGAGCTATGACAGCAAATGAGAATATAAAATAAATGCAAAGTTGGTGCAATTGAATATATCTAATCTTTGCAAACTATGATAGTCCTGTTAGGTTCAGTAAGATGTGAATAACCTTTCTTAAGGACTAAGTCTATTAAACACAGCCAAATGTGTAATACGCATAAAGAACATATACTACTTGACACTTGAAGCTCTAGAGATACACCGGTAAGCTGAGAGTAAGTTAGTCAAAAAGTGCTAGGAGCAAAACAAAAGAATCAATGAAGCTTATGATAAACTGACAAGGCTTAATCAAATGAGGAATAACGTTCATCTTTAATAAAATAAAATATAATCCTGTTGCTACTGTTTCTTTGTATAAAAAGTTTTACAAAGAATAACAAGATATATTATGTTAAATGAAGGACATGCCAACAAGTATCCAGCAAAGGATAAGACCTATGTTTAACATAAGGAATCAAGAGGAAAAGTGGAACATGAAATAATTTGTTGATACAGAATGGCAATTAGTATGTAAAATGGAGAAGAATTCTTTAGGACTGTGTTCTAAAAGTGGCTTAATGGTTGATTTAAACCATGTCAGGAAACTTACTATATCATAAAGTACATTATCACATTGGAAATTACGGACTCAATTCATTTCTTCTGATGTCCAAGAGAAAAGAAACTGCTGACTCAGAGAAGTCAGTGAAAGGGGAACGCGAATTATATTCACAGGCTTTATACAATCCTGTGCCAAGGAAGCGTGCTTGACACTATACACAGTAAATCCAGTGAGAAACCACATAAAAAATCTTGCAAACTGCTTTAACTGTAAGTAAAGAAACTTAAGGCTAAAAACTATAAAGAGGAGTATATAGAAAACCAAGGCAGTCTAAAAAGTATTAAGTTGGTAAGATTTAAACATGGAACTATGAAAATGCATATTAAAAGTGGCATATATGTTATCGAGTAAAATATACATTGTGCAAAACCAAGTGTGAATGAACAATGCTAAGTCAATTAACATCATAGTTAAATTACAGAACATAACTCCATTTTTGTTCCTCCTGAAGAAACCTCACGCATTAACTGTGCGCAAAGAGTCGATATCTAAATATACATTTACGTCACAGACAAAACTGCAGAAGCGTTTTTTTTTAATTTAAATTAGGCAGCTCTAGAGAGGCTAAGGAAATGTTATTAAGCATATAACAGGGTACAGCTTAATTCAACAAATACTTTAAGTGACTGACCATCTTCCGGGATAAACAAATACAGCCAATAAACATGACAAATTATACTAGAAGAAAGTCAACAACCTGTAACAAACTCAGTTAACTACTTCAACATCTGATTGTAGATTAAGAAAATTTCCAACATAACCACATTTCACAGCCATACTATTTTGCACTATATGTTATAAATCAGCACTAAATAATAACATATGTTAACTTAAAAAGAAACATAATGCGGTAGTTTTGAGGAGTATTTCAACATAAATTGCAGTCAAAAATTATGAGATATATAATTCAAATACCGAAATTAAATTTTAAAAATTGCCTTCAACTCAGGAAAACTGCAGGTGTTACCCCCATTTAATAAGAAATAGTCATTATGCTTTTATGTTAAACTTAAAATCAAAAGGCATGTAATTTACACACTTCAATAGTCAAGTTACTGTTTTCTCTCCCATCCATGCATAGCAAAACCTAAAAAGCGCAAGTCTAGAACTCAGTTGGCAGATATAACCAAAATACCGGCCTCCCCCTGAAGAACACTTGCGCCAAACAGGCAAAAATTCACAAAAACTCATTCAACCCATTGAAGGGGGTAAGGTAAATTGCGATTAAAACAAAAAATATCAGAATAATCAACATTATAGAGCAAAATATTCTCTGCATATTATTATTTTCATTAATGTTCTGTATATGCCATGAAGCTTCTGAAGAAGACACACTGAAATGGGGTTTCTTCAGCACAGCCAGAAATGTAACTTCATCATGTAGTCATTAAAACTTTTATCTGAATTGTAATTTTCCCTCTAAAAATAAAACGACAATATTAGTTCTAGCATATTCAAACAAAAACAAACAAACAAACAAAAACATTTATTTCCATTTTGTACAATGGTTATTCAACATTAATAGTAACTTATAAGTAGACATGTAATTAAACTAACAAATAAGAGGGTTAGACATATAGTTAAATTAAATGTAGCTTTCATAGAAAATAATAATGCTGTAATAAAAATGTTACAATAATGTTAATAATAAAGTAGTAAGTATGCCACTAGATACAGGATCGTTATTATCGGCATCATTTCCATATTTGTTTCCTTACAATGAGAATAATTAGTTCTTAATGAGCAGCAACTATTTGTCCAAAAGAAAACTATATAGTTTGCCCCTGAAAGCTGTGAAAGAGGATGCATTTTTAAGATGCTCTGGAATATTATTCCAGAGTGTTGGCCCTTTAATAGTGATCATCTTTGAACCTGCTTCTGTGTTTGTTCTGTGAATAAAGAGCTCACTGCTCTGTCTTGTGTTGGTTCCCCTTATATCAATGACTGGTGTGATGTGGTCATATTTTCTTATTCCTCCCAGGGCAACTCGAGCTGCAAAATTAATAAGCTTCTGTATTCTGTTTATCTGAGTCTTAGTGGTAGCTCCCCAAACAGTTGTGCAGTAATTAATGTGACTTAGGGCTAGAGATTCAACAACAGTTATTCGAGTGGTAGTCTCAAAATTGTCTTTTATACGTGATAAGTACATTAATGTTCCTGTAACCTTTTTGCATACTTTATCTATGTGGGAATCAAACAACATGTGGTTATCAAAGTGAATTCCTAGGTTTCTGACTGTTTTGCTAGGTGTGATAATATTGTCGCAAAAATTAATTGTTGTGTTTTCTGGAATTTGTGCTATGTGGAACCTTGAACCAATAAATATGCACTGTGTTTTACTTTCGTTAATTAACAGCCCAATTTCTTGGAAATAGGTTTTAATTTTTGACAGAGTGTTTTCTGCTCTTAAAGTTAGCTCTGGGAAATTATTATTATCACCACTAAGGAGTAGTTGAGTGTCATCTGCATATTGTACGACTAGACAGTCAGAAATGAAAGAAGATAGATCATTTACGTAAATGGAGAAGAGGATAGGACCAAGTACTGATCCCTGTGGAACACCAAATGATACATTTTTTGGCACAGAGATAATGTTGTTAAGACGTATGGACTGTTTACGATTAGATAGATACTCGCTAAACCAGCTTGGATCAATATTTAAGTTAATACATTTACTTAAAAGAATTTCATGGTTTACACTGTCGAAGGCTTTTGATAAGTCTAATAATACGAGAAGAGATATTTTTTTCATATCTATATTATTATATATACTATTCGTAACTTTAAGCAGTGCAGTTTCCATCGAAAGTTTCGGTCTGAAACCATGCTGGTTAATACTTATTATTCTATTTGATTCTAAATATAACATAAGTTGGCATGCAACAATTTTTTCTAATATTTTAGAGAAAATGGGTAGCAGGGAAATGGGACGATAGTTTGTCACATCTTCTCTGTCCCCCTTTTTATGCAGAGGTATTAAATGTGCTATTTTCCAAGAGTCAGGAAACTTTTTAGTAACAATGGAAGTGTTCATAATAGTTAGAATATAGGATGCAATCACGGGTAGAGCATCTTTGATGAACTGAAATGGTATACCATCTGAACCATAAGAGCCAGAGTTTCTTAGGCTCTTTATGGTAAGAATTAGGGTAGCACAATCGATAGGAATAATCTTGAAGTACTCTCTTGTGTTTTCATTGGAAGAATTGTCATTTAAGCAATTACTCATATTCACTGAGTTGATGTTTTCTTGAGTTTTTTTCATATGTATTTTTGCCAACGTTAGCAAAATAGTTATTAAAGTTTTCTGCTTTGTCTTTCAACTCCGTAATATTTTCATAACTTTCTGAGGTACTCTTTTCATTTGGTATCATGCTTCTTATCACTTTCCATGCTGCTGCTGTATCATGTCTAGAGTCATTAAATTGATTTTTGTAAAAGTCTTTTTTACTTACACTGATGAGAGATCTGACACGTTTCTTTTCTGTTTTATAACGTTCTCGGAGAGTCATATCATATCTATTCATTTTTAGCTCTTTTTGTATTTGATTTCTGATTTGCATTGCCTCTTTGATGTCATTAGTTAGCCAGGGGGCTGAGGGGCGGGTTATTTTTCTTGTTACAATGGGTGCACAACTATCTAAGCATTCAAGGAAGACTTTTGCTAGAATCTCAACCTGCAAATCGATGTTATCTGTGTATTTAATTCTATTAAGTGCATTTGTGTTGTTGATTAATGTTTCACAAAAGATATCAGGGGAGTAATTTTTTAGACACCGGAATGTCTTGAGGAGAGGCTTCCTTTTCGGCTTGTTTATGTTTAGCATAGCAATGTTCAGCTCGTGGTCTGCAATTGGGCAGGGAACTACGTCCCAATAGAGTATACTTTCCACTTTATTTGTTATTATCAGATCTATAAGAGTCCTAGAATTGGGGGTTATGCGGGTCGGTTTTGTCACTATTTGTGTTAACTTCACAGTGTTGATCACCCTTTTCATTTTGTTATCTGCTGAGAGCAAGTCATCATTAAAATCACCAAGTATGTATATGGGTTTATGACGCACACAGATATTTCTGAATGTTTCTAGTAGATGATTGAATGAACTGGTAGGTGCTTTAGGGTGACGGTAAACACACCCTACAATGAAAGATGGAAGTTTCTGATACTGCACAGTGATCCATAAATCTTCGAGCTCCTCAGTTTTTTCTAAACCTGTGGCTATTTCTGATGCACTAAGATAATTACTGGATTCACCACACATTACTCGGCTTCACACCTTTTATCTACATTAATTATTAACTCAAATCATTTCCAGAGGTCATACTAATTTCCATGTAGCACAAGAAAAAATGTAAGTGAAAACTAAGATTTTGCAAACACAGACATCAGAACATATTTAAAAATAAATTTTCATAAATGTAAAACCTATGCATAGCATAATTCAAAACATCTGGATATCAAGATAACTTTTGGAAATTCCATGAAATTTGGCCAAACTCTTAAGAGATATACAAACCCTTGCAAAATGGTGCAGAGTTATTTCAGTAAATCACTTGCATTTACAAGCCCTAATTGAATTCATACAAATGAAAGTATTTTACAATATCCAACGAACATCATTGTCACTCCAACTCCATGCATGGCAAGAACTTTTATTCCCTACGAGTTCCTTCACTAGCACCTTCACATGTAAAAATAATTTTAAATACCTGCATATATATCAGTAAGTCCTGTCTCTCACTCATTCTGGATTCCCTATAGTGACCAGGAGAAAAGCACGTGTGTTGCTTCTCACATAATTTCTCAGAGATTACATTATCTAACCGTCTCCCAATTTAGTGTTATTACATAATTAGCTAAATAAACATGAACTCCAATTCCATCTTCAGTGACTTGAAACTAAATTTATATTATATAATCACACTCCATATCTTCGGTGAAAGAGAGGGCTGAGTAAACTCTCCTCACCCTGACAGCAAGGACTGATCTCCTAGAGGGAGAGGACTACCAGGTCCAACAGCAGCCCTTCCCTTGCTGCTCCCTACCCTCATGCCTACCCAGGAGACAGACATGACATGAGGTTTACAATAAACATTTCCTGTGTTAGTAACTACTGACTACTTAGCTGATGGTATTAATAAATCTGTTGATAAATAAGCACTGACAAAAAAATAATACATACATACATTCAGGATACGTAAAGGAGTGTTCAGCAGTTACTGTGAGTCACGGTATATGCACACAAAAATTAACAAACTGGTTTTATTATAAACAATTATCTCATTACATGAAAATATCTTTAAAGCAAAGCCCTTAAGTCAAGTAGAATTTTCAATAATATGCACATTACCTGCTATTTTATGATGTATAGTAACATGCATTAGCAACATAAGTATCGAGCTAGTTAAATCATATCTCGTCTGGCAAGTATGGTCTCTAGCACAAACAAAGCTTATATGATAATTTAAATGAATACTTTATGCATTCCAAGTTAGAAGACAGAACTAGTTATTGATAAAGCAGAAAGCCCCTTTTGAGATCCCATAACTTTATACTCTGAAGAATTACTTTAAAGTAAATCAAGAGTTTGTACACGATTTTCACACTAAAAGTTGAAGCTAATTATTATTATTTTTAAGTTATTGTGTTGTACTTAATCATAATCTCGAGTGAGCAAAATAAAATAAAATCTATAAACCCATAAATGAAAAAAAAATTAGCAAAATAAAATAAAATCTATAAACCCATAAATGAAAAAAAATTGAGATGAAATTTCCTTATCTTATCTCTTAAGAAATTAATTTTTTACTCCCAAGTTTTGCTTACTTTTGTGATATGCTGAACACTCCTTACGAAACAAAGAAAAATTAAGTAATTCACTTTTACATCAACTTCTTTCATGAAGAAAACACAGATTTCAAAAATAAAATTGGATATAAATATTGCTTAGTCACAAGACACAAATACATATATTATATTTTAATCAAAAAATGATAATTAAAACAAAAAATCTCTTATACGATGTATATCCAGAAAGTGAAAATTTTTATAGCAAATTACAGATATTTAAGTGTCTGTTTTTCCTTCATATAATAAATACAAAAGAAAATCTTATGGCCAGGATTACACAAAACGAATCAGAGAATATTCCAAAAATGAAGAACTGTGATAAACACTTATAATTATTATAAATACTGTATATTAAAACTTAGAGAACTTTAAACCATGACACTAAAAATTAACCTTAATAAAATAATTCAATTCTATATTACTCTCAATATTTTTTTAATATATAATTTTTTTCTTATAAAGGTTTTTGTTAAATCCCAAGCTCTGTGAATAAACTTAAGATATATCTATCCATGAGAATTCGAAAGTGTCTAGATTTTTCAACTCAGAACAATCCCATTCCTTTAATATCTGTCACAGTACATCATTTTAAGGAATAAAGGCCATATACTTCCCTTTGCAAAGCAACATAATTTTAAGCATATCAAAAGGCAGATGAAGCATTAGAACAATTAGAAATGTCTCTCTGAAGTTATAAAATGCACCATGAATTACTGGAACTCATTATATCAGAATGTTATTCTAGTATCTTAGTGGTCATGTGAGATAAGTCTGTACCAATCAGAAATTGAGTATTTTTTTTTTAAATGCAATAATTAAGAATGAAAGTACGTTTTTACTTTTCTACGCTTTACTATATAATGGTTGCTAATATATTATTACTATATTTTTTGCAGATGGTAAGCTAAAATATATTATAAATAAAGAAGCTTCCAGTCATTAGGTCACTAAGATACATGATGATTAAATAGAATATGTGATGCTTAAATTATGTTGATTGCAGTGAAGTTATGCTTTAAATGCATTGATTGCTGTGATGTGATGTGATGCTCAAGATATGTTGAATGAAGTGATATGACACTTGAAATGTGTTGATTGCAGTGATGTGATGCATAAAATGTGTTGATTGCAAGTGATGTGATGCTTAAAATAAGCTTGATTGCTGTGAAGTGATGCAGATGTGCGCTGATTGCAGTGTGGAGCTGATGAAGATGTGTTGATTGCAGTGTTGTGATGCTGAAGATGTGTTGATTGCAGTCACTCATTGGATAAAAAAGTCTAGCTGATTGCAATTATTTGCTAACTTTGCCACATGAAGTCTCCAAGTTATCAACAAGATAATTTTTACTTTCTATTGTCATCAACTGATATGAGATGGCTGTAGGCTTGGACATGGGATCGAAGACAGAATCACCATCCAAAGTCCGGATGAGAAAACAATGTTGCGTTTAAATGCAATTCAGCCTCCAACATATCCTGAATTTATGAGCTACGACTGTCCTGGCAAGTGCTTGATATAAATTACTAAGTATTTAATCCACCTGAGAATTTTCAAGATTTACTGAAAATTAAATAGTTAAAGTAATAAAAAGGATTGAAAATTACCAAAATTTCTAATAAAAAATAACTTATAATTAGTAAAAAAAATATAGCTTGTTTTTGACAACATATTTTCTCCATTTAAATATTAAGTACTGTTATGGAACATGAGATATATTTATTTGACTTACAAAAATAAATCAACAATTTTCAATTTCTACTCGTCGATTGAATAATGATTAGTTACCAATTAACAATCTCTATTCGTTGATGGTATGAGCTTATTATAACTAGCAGCACAAATGCATATATTGGATACAGTAATATCAGTTTCGTCGGTATTTGTTCTTTATCAAAACGGACACGAGATGTTGCATCATTGGCTTATATTGTTTATCAAAACAGAAACTTGAGAGTTTTCTGCTGACGAGAGTGATTTAATTACGTAAAAATGTGGGCCGACACGCTCTTTATTGTCGTTATATCGATATGTACTGCCCTTTTTGGTGAAGGTATTGTTTCATAGTACTTATTTTTAGGAATATTTGTGGGAAATATAATTAAATAAATGATAGGCACAGTAGATTGAAATTTGACAGGTCTGTCGGCTGCTATTAGTGAAGGTAAAATGGCCAAGGCTTAATATAATAAAATTTTATGGATATATCATGAGAAATATTACTTCCAAAACTCAACAAGTATTATGACAATCATTTTTAACTAAGTAAGGATTTACTTTCGCGACCTCAATCAGGAAAAAATTTCATGGACTTTAATAAATGAGAAGTTGCGATAATTTAAGTTATTGCATAACAGCTTTTTTAAAAGATACCTTACATATGTTTTGTATTATCACTTCACTCGTTGAGGGTGGGAAAGTAAAAATTTTCCCAGATACAAAGTTAAATCAGTTTAGATTATGTTAGTATAAGTATTTGAATACCTTATGGCCGTAATTGCTTTAGACACTGAAATGTGGTGTATCATATTATTTTCGATGAAAAATTTTCTATTTTAACAAGTTTTTCGTATGGTATGGAAGGCAGATATATCTCAAAAACCACCCATTCCCGACAAAACTGGCTTGAATCAGTTATATGGCATGTGTTGTAAAAATTTTATTGTCAGGTAATTTCTGTATTCTATTTCTAGGGTTAACTTGGTTGCTTGTCTACAGAACAGAAAAATATCAGAAATTGAAAGCGGAAGTTGAAAGACAATGCAAAAGATGTAAGTAATGTATTATTATTATTATTATTATTATTATTATTATTATTATTATTATGTCATATCATTATGCATGTTGCGTTCTTAAACATACTATGTACATGTAATATATACCACAAAAAGAGCTGTTTTTTTTTTTTTTTTATCACAATTAGTCCCCATTCGAATGTGAGTGGACACAGATATGTTTGAGCTAAAAGGATTAGCACTGGACGCCATCCTAATAGCATGCAGGTGCTCTCAGACCCTCATTAGTCGCTTCCAGACTCGCATGCTCTAGCTAATGTTGTTCCCCCATATACTGTATACCAGCTTTAGAAAATGTATTCACTCTATTAAAAGATATACAGTGTAAGTAATTAGAACCTTGCGAGTATATATGCTGATTGATAACTGAGAATTTTTGTTTCCACAGTGGAAAAAAAGAAAGAGGTTCACGGGGACACCACCGATCGTCAACAGAAACGCAAGATAGAACGAGAGGAAGAGAGGTTGAAGAACAGCAATCGTGATTTGTCTTTGGTCAAAATGAAGAGCATGTTTGCTATTGGTTTTGCTTTCACTGCGCTGCTTTCTATGTTTAATTCCATGTAAGTGAGAAGATGAATTTACTATACCTATATTAATTATTATGAAATTGATCATTTGTAGAAAACATTATTAATTGTGTTTCAACTTACTTTTTCGGGCGTTTTGAGCTGTAACTCTCAAACTAATTCCCAATCTGCCATCTGTCTTAAAATCTTGACCCTGGTGAGATACAGAGAGATATAAGATCCTCACAGTATAAGAGAATTAATGAACTTGTGTTATGAAATGTTAACAATAAATATTATATAGCATATATTGATAATGCCATACTAGAATTATAATATTTTAACTTATGTGTGATCATAGTTCGAAATATTTATAGCTATGGACAGAAATATATGGCTATCAATGTACTGAATATCATAATGTATATTTATGATTATTTCTCCATTCGTTATTTTAATCCCCATTTTTAGATTTGATGGACGTGTGGTTGCCAAGCTCCCCTTCATTCCTATATCCTGGCTACAGGGTCTGAGTCACAGAAATTTACTGGGAGATGACTACACGGATTGCTCATTCATTTTCCTCTACATTCTTTGCACTATGAGCATCAGACAGGTAATATAAAACCTAAGAATACTTCTGTATTCACCGAATCACCTCATTCTGGGGGAAGGCAAGAAAACCTCCTCTATATTCCCCTGCATGTTGTAAATTTCAAATAAATGGAGCAAAACGAGGGGACTGTGAATTGCCTCTTTTGTATTTTATTCCTAGAAAGAGTCAGGGTATTTGCTCTGACTCAGCCACCCCCTTATAATGGGGATTATGACTTTTGTATGTTGACATGAAAAGACCTGTTTACATTTTTTTTTGGGGGGGTGACACCAGGATGGGCCCCCCCCCCCAAAAAAAAAAAACTTCATCGGTCCTTGGCACGAAGAAATCATAAAGAGAAACAGAGATGGGGAGTGTTGTGACTTGTCAGATTTGAAGGAATAATAAGAGATTTGTACCGAATAACCAAAAATATTCAGTTAATGTTGGCATAGAAAAATAACCGTAACTAAATGAAGACTTAGCATCAAACTGTCCTGGACAGTCCTATTTATAGTATCACAACGGGCACCAAGTGGCAAGGGCCGACCTACTACAGGGTAATGCTTTAATAATATAATTCTTATAGAATTCTTCGGAAATCAAAAAAGGGTGGCATGTCTTAAACAGATCTTGTTTGTAAAGACACTCAAAGCTCACATTGGAATATTTGTGGAAATTTGTATTTCTAAAATTCAAAATATTGTTTTCTTTTTAGCAACTTTACTATTCTTGTGAGTGTGTAATATTGACAACGTATAATTTTATAACTATATAGCTTTATACGTTCTAATTCATGCACCATCAAATGCATATCCGTCATGCTACTCTTTGATAATACTCGTATACTGTTTTATATTTATGTTAATTTGGGGACTTTTACCTTATGTATATAGAGGACTTTCTGTATGTAGCTATTATATTTAGATATATATAATGGTGTCTTTGCGCTACGGAAACTTCCCCTGACATAAATTTTTTTTTTGCAGAATATTCAGAAGCTGTTGGGATTCGCACCATCTAGAGCTGCCAACAAGCACAGTACCAATTTGTTTGGGCCTCAACCACAACAGTTGAGTGGATACAAATAAATTGGGATAAATTATTCTGTTATCAATATCTCATTTAATTTTATTATCTTGAACATAGACATGTAGTATATGTTAATAATTTTATCTATTACTTGTGTGAATTAATTTATAAAAGCTCTGGCAGAAGGTTTATTTCACTAACTTTTGGTCTCATAAAATGATTCATGAAACTGAAAAATTTCATAATTAAGCCCTCTACTTTTGCTCATTTATATAGTCTTTCAGGGTGAGGAGTTGTTACTATATGTTTCTGTTTCTTTTTCTTTACTGAATAAAAACATTCTGTAGGTTTGATTAATTCTATGTAAATATAACTTATATGAAAAAATATGTAATTTCAGTCTTAGGTCTGCCATTACATTTATTGCTAAGTAAACACCGATATCACTTGTTGTAGCTATTTGATAATTCCCCATTTTGTTTCTGAAAATATAACTCAAGTGTCAACATTAAACTCCTCTTTTAGAGCACTAAACACACACTCCCTCTTTTATAATTTATCGCTTGTGGATTGGTTTATTATGTTCTATATGTAAGGTAACATGATACTCATCATATGTTTTTGGTTTGAGTTAAATTTTAATTTAAGTTATCTGCATAGTTTGCCTTTAGAGCCTGTTCTAGAAACTACCCAAATGTGGGGTATGACTACATAGCCGCCAGGGTCTTCGCATATGACAAATCTGGGAAAAAACAATCTTATCCTTAGGGAATATTTGCTTATAAATTACCAGCAATGATATATGAAGAGGAACATTATTATTATTATTATTATTATTATTATTATTATTATTATTATTATTATTACTAGCCAAGCAACAAACATATCGATATAGTCAAAGATTATAATCCAAATGGCTCCAGAAGGGGAAGCAACTTGCTTAGGAAAAGGAAAAAAAGAAGACAGAAAAAAATATGCTACTGATAAACTGGATAGAGGAGAATGAATGATTTATGTATACACAGTCTTGTCCTTAAGGGGCTTTTTTTCCTTCCTCAAAAAAAAAAAAAAAAAAAAAGTGGTTTGGAAGACTTTCACCCTTGTACTGTTTTTCGTATTTTGTAGAATTGAAACTAAAAAGGATATCCCTGATTGTAGAGTAAAAGTTCCATCCTCATCATCCCTACATGTCTGAGGGTCAACTAAAAGGAATAGGGAAGTGCTAGCCCTCATCCTCCCACAGCAACTAAAATATTGTATCCCTTTATATCGTTGTAAGGCAAGCTACATAGTTGTTGCTGGTTGCATTTTGAGTGAACCTTCTTATTTATTTGTTGGAATTGAGTAGATTATTTGTTGTTCCTAATATATTATAATTTTTTCCCTCCTTCCTTCATATATACAGTATCCCTATACATGTTGGTAATGATAATTACTACTTTATTCCTGTATTTTGTATATCAGAGAAAAGTTATGGCAGAGGAACTTTCAGAGACTGTCTGTAGCACCTCTCGTAAGTTGTCTGTCATTCATCAATATTTCCATATCTATAATGTAACTTAAATCGGTATTTACAAATTCAGTTAATATAACTTACAAATGGGAATTATTGAAGGATTACTAATAATTGTCAAAAATGGTCTTTACCAATCTACAAACATTGCTATTGAAGCTATGGGTTGCCTTGAAAAAATATTTGTGATTATATAGGAATGTAGCCCTGTATTGACAAATCCAGAATTTAATGTATAAGTATCATAAAGAGTATTAAAGTAAATTCTGAGTCTCATTGTTTGTTTTTCTCAAAATTTATATTAATTTATATGGTTTATTTTCTTTGCTTCATTGTTTGTTTTTCTCAAAATGTATATTAATTTAATATGGTTTAATACAAACAGTCTGATTGTATATAACATCAAAATGTTTGTATAGTGTTTTTATGCGTTTGAGCTTATGTACATAATCAGAAATGTAGGATACAAGCAATGTGTGATACGTCTTTAATGAGTATATAGAATATCTAATTTATAACCACAATTTTGTGTTGTAATAATTTTCATATTTCTTAGCTGATAAAGTAGCATACTAAATCAGATTACTTTGTAATCTTAAATATGTATGGGTTTTTATTCTCGTATTCCATAGGACATCCATCTAAGCCTTGGTGTCTTACCAAATATCATTACTTTCAGCTCCAATGTATCAGATGTCTAATAATGTCCCCTATTCATCCTCATCTATCACAGGCCTTTTTATAGCATCGTCCACAGCCACCATCAAATGCCTTATTATCTTCCTCCCCATTTTGATCTCGAAATACGCATCCCATTATACTCTCGCCTCCCTTTTGTCTACTAGTAACTGTCTTTCTACTCCTTTCACTCTCTCTTACCTACCAGACTTGCTGCTTTGCAATCTTTTCACTTCTTTCCCAAAATATCCTTTTATTTCTTTCACATTTCTCAGACACATCTACCACATCTGACATGTACTTTTCATTTTGCCTTTCGCTTTCCCTCCTTGTCACTGTATTCCTCTCTTTTATTGCCTCATTTCTTCCTTGCATCCATATTTCATATTTGCACACCAAGCACTTTCTTTTCATTTGCTTCTGCACTTCGTAAACCCCACAAAAGAATACCTCACATTTCAAAACTTTCTTCATAAAATGCCTCCATTATTTTTTCACTTTCTCAGTAACCCTTACTTTCACAACATTCTACACTCCATATTTGCCTGGTATTCTCATTCTTTCTTTATCATATATCTTAAGTTCAGCACTTCTCTTGCTCCCTCTAATCCTCTTCTCTCACCTTTCTTCCATTTACTCTATGCTCTCAACACATACACATCCCCTTGTTCAGCACTACACTATTCATTAATGTCAATCAACATCTCTGTCACTAACCAACCATTCTTTAACGACAGTATACATTTCTTGCAAAATGATTCTGTATAGTTTGCAACAGAGTTGCAACCACGAAAATCCATCTTAATTACACATATAGCATGTCACCATTGAGAGAATCTATTACAAATAACAATAGAAGTTTTAAATCTTACCTTAGAATTGCCTTTAAGTCACCAATGAAGACTCCTCTAATCCTAGTTGTCTTATGCATGTTTTTTCTAAAACACCAAGTGATACTTCACAAACAAAGCAGTGTTTTATATGCAAGAAATCTCTAGCATTATTCTATACCTCCTATCACTATACTGCCAGAGAGGTCACTGAGAAGCTAAGCAAAAAGCTTTTGGGATCTCCTTTAATCCATAGTTGCCAGTTTCACCATAAATTTAATCTTCCAAAGAAAAATATGAATATTACAATGGTATTTGGTGTAAGAATATGTTTAAAATAATTTAGTGTGTACAGATTATTAAGTTGTTTAAAAAGCTCATGTTCTGTATGAAATCTGTATTAATGTATATGCTATGCAACTCAAATCTTTACTGCTTTCTGTGGCAAGCAATATTGATATAAGAAAATCCAACAGGGATATTAAATATGAGAAAAACACTTCTCAGTTCAAACTGTTGCTTAGTCCCTTGTTGTTGTTTGTCGTTTTATGTCCCTATTAATTCCCATTCAAATGAGGATGGATACACACAGCTTGGAGCTGGGGAAGTAAGGCTGGATGCCCTTCCTAACTTCCTGCAGTGGGCTTGAACACATAGTAGGACTATGAATATATGATCATATCTCATTCTCTCTGCAGAGTCAGAGGGGTATATATGATGCTTATTGTTAATGCACCCTTTTGTGTCAATTAGTTCCCATTCGAATCGAGGTGGACACAGACACGTTAGAGCTGGAGGATTAAGGATGGATGGTTTTTGTATACCAAGGATGGTAAAAAACACTCTTCATTTTAACTATATTGTATTTCCTATAATAAATTAAAAAATAAATAATGGTGACTGGATCTGGCTGACAGAGAGACAAGGTATGAGATTGACAAGATAATTACCAGGATATTAACAAAAAAAATAAAGAAAACTATAAATACAGTGATAATAATGGCCATCATGTCAACTTGGCTATAACCAGCTAAAATGTACAAAGAAGTCCAATGGAGAGATTTAATTTTTAGTTTATTAGAAAAACTAAAAAAAAAGATGATAATGATTGTGTTCCAATAACAAACTTCTTATAATAATAATAATAATAATAATAATAATAATAAACTTTATTTCCATTACAATACAATGGGTATTCGTCAGCCGGGACAAGCCCCAACCCCCCACTGTGGTGTCCAAACACAGCAGTTCCTGCCAGTAAACAGCTTAAACTCTCGGTCTTGGACGGGGACCGATCTTTCGACCTCGTGAATGCGAAGCCAGCGCGTTATATAAGCAACCATACATTTGTAGAATACATCATGTTCTTTTTCATCGCAAAAAAGTAACCCAATATCTTGATCTTAACATCTTTTATCCTGTCAGTCCCATAACCCAAAACAACCTATTACCCAAAGGGTAGAGTTATTTTTCCCATTTGTTACACAGATTATGCTAATTCATCTTTATAAAGTACCACGACGTACAGTAGTTGCAAAGCAATTCTCTGAAATACATGATGACTCCGACTGCGACAATTCTACATGAATATCTAAGACCAGTATATCTAAATTATTAAAAACGTTTTTCTATCTCAATGTTCTCAACATTTGAAGGCATCATATACTGTATATCAGGGTATCACTATATACTTTTTTTTAGTAACTTTCTCTTTATAATCATACTTGTATTTAATGTAGTAAATTTGACAGCAGTACCAGTTTTTACAGGACATAAGAAGAGATATTATGAAAGCTCAAATCCTCTTGTATAGGTTCCCTTGTATCGCGTAACGGAAACTGATGTTTGTGTAGATATGTATATACACAAGGCTATATATCACATATATAAATGTGTACATATATATTTACATATATATCCTTGATGTTATAAACATTAAAGCAGTACAAAAACTAAGGCCTCGGTGAGTGTACATACATATTTGTACTGTATTACCACAGTACAGCCAATGATGTTTATACATAAACACACATGTACAGGTACGTACAGTATACAGTACTAGCTATCATATACGTATATTGTATACATGTACATGTATACCTATGCTTATATCTTACTTATATGTAGGTGAATACATACAGTATCTATACTTAAAAAGAGGACTTATGGTAACAATTTATACATTCCCATATATAAAATATTGGAGACCAAATTGCATCCCTAGCAAGAATCACATTTTGATTTCAATTCAAGAATATAACAAAATACCAAAAATGAAATCACACAGAAAAAAAAGTCGACAGAAATGCTTCATCTTTGTGCTCATACATCTGTAACATTTTTATCAAGTCATAGAAAAAAGAAAAGTTATATTTTGAAAAGACTCTGCTAGAGAGACAATAAAGAGATCCAAATCCTTACAGCTTAATAGACTATCTTACATTCTAAAATTGGTGAATGTTTTTTTTTTTTTTTTTTTTTTTTTTTTTTGCTATTTTAGCTTTTAATTTTAATTTTGTTGCGAGATGATCACATATATCCGATATAACCTGCTGTACTGACATGTTGATAAAACTTCTCAACTATACTAATTTTAAAGAAATTACTGATCATTTTTGGTGGCATCTAAGACTCCAGATCTGAAAATATACTAACAAATTTAATATCCTAATACTATATCAGACAGCATAATGATCTTGCAAGCAATAACAGCATATAGTAACAATAAATACATAAGTTCAGTTTAATATATTTCTTACTTAAGTACATCTTATGAACTACAATTATTATGAGCTAAAATGACTATGCTTTAGAGAAATAGCATTATGCAAGTACCCTACTTGAATAAGTGATAATAATAATAATAATAATAATAATAATAATAATAATAATAATAATAATAATAATAAAAATAATATAATGATAAATTACAATGATGTTTCTAAAAATATGTTTTTTTACATTCTTGATATTTTTATTCATACGTCTATTAACTGTGCTAATTCTGACCAATCTTGAGGTTCGCTCTTCCAATTTAGAACGATAAAACAAACGTAAGGAACTAGCTATAAGCTCATCTAATATAGAGTTTTTTCCTCTACTAATTTACAATGCTAAACAATAATACTGTTCAAATATCTTTGAAATTTAATAAATATTATGTGATGCTTGATCAGCTATGTATTATGTATGAACATACATATGCATTATATTCACTATTTTAAGTACATTATTAAAAAAAATATGCTAAATGTGAAGTTTCCATTTGCTCTCTGAGGTCCATACATATTCCACAGTAGTTTTCCAGCATTCATTTAATTAGCATTAAGTTACTGCAGTTGGGGGGAAGCATGAATTTTGAAACCTGAATCCCTGTGTGTTATAAGAGTTAACAATTAAGCTTTGAAAAGCGAAGGGCTAGCTGTCCTTTCTGCCCTGAATTTTGCTTCAATACCACAAAACAGATGATAAAGGGGTGGAGATGAGCAGTGCGCGAGAAGCCCTGCTGCCAAAGTGTTTTTTCTGTTTTTTCAGAGGCAGCCACCATGCTAGCTTCAGTGGGATTGGGCATCATGTTAAAAAAAGAGCGAAGACCTCAAGTTAATTATTGTGAGCGGATTTAAGTACAGTTCCAATAAGTTTCCATATATAATCAGTAACGATTTTGGGGTTGCTTATTCATTGCACATCTGAGAAATAAAGAATCTTAATAAAAGGCAAAAATTATAAAATCTTATGATCGGCTGCCATATTCCTAGATGACACTCCTGAGAAAAGTTATGACAAATTCCTCCTTGTCTCAATAAAGCTAGTTCATCCAAACTTCTAAGTAATAAATTTATAATTGCACTAAGATGAGATAAATAAGCTGGTAGCTCTATGGTATTATTATTGCACTGAATTGTAAGGTAAAATAGAAAAAAAATAATGAGCATTGGTTCTCACATGCTATATTGGAATAATAATATATCCATAAATCATATATTGCATCCAAGCAAACTTAATACGACAAACACATTTCCATTATGCTTTCATGCACATGCAATACTTTTTCCATAAATAGGCTTATAAAGAGACAAACTGGCACAATGCACGCGCATGTGTATCGATCTATATCATTACCTAAACTGGCCCATATCCCGAATGTATAATATTTGGTACTATTAAGTACCCAAACTATGAAAATTCATCCTTTGAATGGCAATACTTTATTACCGTTTTTAACTCACTATTTATCCCCATTTGCCTGAGGGTGGACACAGAATGGTTAGATGACTTACAATATATAGGTATAGTTCAGCTGAGGTATACTAAGAGGCACAAGGCTCAGTCTTAAATAAGAATGACACTGGTGTATAAATTATTTATCTTCTGCAAATTACCCAGCAGTATCTCTGGACTTATTCAAATACCTTTGAAAGAAGGCAACACCCTAATTCTTAATAGAAAAAGGAGGCCATAGTGTGAACTTATGACGTGTCATAAAATGCTTTTGTTTTGAAAAAAAAAATCTTACTGATTAAAGTTCAAAGGCAAATTAACTCAACAGAATTAATAACAAAACTGAAAATCAAACATATATGTCATCAATAGCAATATTACTCAATTGTGTTTATGACATAAAGCCAAAAGAAACTTTCATGTACCATAATATATGGCATTCATTTTTTCATTCCTGTATATTACTTACTGCCATGGCACTCTCGTTGTACTATTTAGATCTGATATGCTTAAAAAGTCCTGTAAATCAAAATATACAAAATCCAGACTATATTCAAAGTTAATTAAGAGTAAAGAAATATATATTCTTTTTCATAAGAAAGAGATGCCATTAAAGTAAACCTCAAAATCAAAATAACATTGCTAAGGAAATAAAAAAAAAAGCGGAGGGACATCTTGCCTGTATGAGCTAGTGTGCATGACTGCCTCACTTTCCTATGTAAATTTACCAATATATGCTGAACAGCATATAACCGACTCAATATTATCATAATACATGACTTCAAACAGTCAATGAATGATTCAAAGACTGGACTCACCATAAAATTGCTGGAATTTTGATTGATAAAAATATTGTACAGTATTCATCTCGCATACAGACTCCATTCAACATCCTACATAAGTGAGCATAGTTCCTAACACTTAATATTACATATTCAAAGGCACTTGTTTTTCTTAAAATGTGTTGTGTAATGTTTTAACACCTAAGTACTCATTTTCTGACTAGACAAACTACAGAGGCAAACATTACCTTGTATATACAAAATAAATTTGGTCCTGAAAATACCAGTGAAACGATACAAATTGAGCTCTTAATTTGAAACATATTTTTCTTGGCAAGACCTCTTTATCATACATCTGAATGTATCATATAATCAGGTAAGCTTGAAGTAAATCTGTACACTGCATATTTTTGGCTATTCATTCTGATATAAACAATTTCAGTATCACTGAATGGAGGAGTGCTTAGGAAGCTATTCTATATATTAATCAATAAAACATTTTTCTTCAGTGATGAAGTTAATACAAATAGCAGTATAATTTTGATACTTTCATCCATGATCACATTCTGGAAGATGTCACGTCAATATAGAATTGCAATTTCCATACTCAAAGAATCATAATTTTTTCCAAAAAAGCCTAAGGGACTGAGCAAAATATGGCACAGACATCAAAATAGAGAGATTCTGACTAGATGTTGAAGTAGAAAAAAAAATACTCATCTTCTGGAGGAGGCAAAATCAATATGCCATTTCAATATACATAGAAAAAAAATGTACTATACTACTTCCTTATGTCGAGAAATGAGAGAAATGGAGTCCAATTTTGACATTAATATGAGGTGATTTCAAGGACTGAATTTTATAAAAACTGCCAAAAGTAATGCTTTTACTGGAAGCTAGGCAGAATCAGCTATTTGCTACATATAGTAAAATAAATAAGATACCTGATCCATGTGGATTACAATTAACAATCCACGCTGAAGCATCCATAATTAGCTTCCTTACTAAATACCCAATATACAAATTACAAGATTATGATTTGCAGGAGCATTTGGACTACACATCCATCAAACTGACTCTTAAGAATCCATAATACATTTCTGCTAGGCATGTAAAAGAGAATCTAAGACTTATATACTATGAATAGACTGCTCGAAAGCACAGAAATACATCAGCAGCAATGATATGTAAAAGTACATGTTAAGAACATATTAAGTACATATTGCTCTAACAGTCATGACCGTGATATTTCCACGTTTTTAGCAGTCTGCAAAGATATGATTCCTTATGGCTAAAAATGCTTAAGATTAATAATATTATTGATAGAGATAACATAGCGTCATAATAATAATAACATATTAGCAAAAAGTACACTGAGTACAAATAATTATTACCTACTTGATAACAAAATATTCTTAAATATGAAAATTATATAACGAGGGTAAGCCATCGCTAACTTCCTATCACTAACTTACAAGAAGAAGAAGATGAATGGCAAGCATAAACAATTCAGATATGGAATTGATTATCATTAATAGAGAGAAAGAGACACAAAGCCTCTTTCAATGGCTTTGCATAAGGCAATATCATGGAAACTAAGAGAGGCAAAGTTAAAAACTAAAAAAAAAATCTCACTTTCATCTTTTTCTTTTAAAGAAATAAGGTAAAAAAAAATGTTTACAATAAAATTTGCAAATATAAAGTGAGATAGTGTGAAAGAGAACACATTTAAGAACTTAATATCTCAAAAAAAAAAAAAAAAAAAAGTGTTTTGTAGTTGCTATCACTGGGTTATGAGGTGGGGTCGTTTTGACATCCCCCTTATATCAAGGCAAGTCATCACAGTTTTAGACTCCTTGGGCACAAAAATAACCTAACAAAGCTACTTTTTGTCTCCATATCTTTTTATGGTAACAAAACATTAGAAAGGAAAAGAACCTCAATAACATAAATAAAATACTTTGGAGCACTGTAACTTGATAGAACTATAACATAAAAAAATACAAATATCATTCCAGCATATACAAAATGTATAGTTACCGCATCTTGCGTCAGCTTTTCCGTATAATTCTGTGTTTACAGTGGCGAGACCTAAAGAGTGATCCCAAAATGAATCATGAACACTTAATTACATTATAGCAAGCCTCATGAGTCTACAGATATACAGTATTCATGTTCCTCATGACAACTCTCACACATACTAACATTTGAGGCAGACAGCCTTATGCTTGCACTGCGGATGAGAGTAATAGAGCTTGCTTGAGTGCTCACAACCTAGAGGGTACAGTTAGCCAGGTAACTACTGGCAAGTATCATAAAAAGAGTTCATTTTTTCTACAAGGGGCAGGAGCCTTAAGGCAACAAAACATCATCAATTTACTATATCTTGCATCAAAGGTCAATACCATAACATCATATCTGGGCAATGGCACTTGAAACTCTTGTGAATACAGACCAAGAGAAAAAGGAGTCATCTTCCAGAATATGAGACTTCAAAGAACTTTCTTGGTTCTAATTACCTGCCTGTATATAATATATAATGATTTCATTAAGTACTACTGCATGCGAGCTTCTTGAAGCTGTGGTTGTGCAGCTGCAGGGTACGTTGAGAGAGGAATAGTGCCAGCAGCTGCAGCTGCAGCAGCAGCAGTAGCTGCCTGAGGCAAAGGCCAAGTATATCCGGGAACAGCTGCATATGGAGACATGGCAGAGGCTGAAAATAACATCAATCAATTAGTGATCTCCACAATTTCTTAGGATATTTAATAACTTACAATTAGAATTACAAAGAATATTACAAATGTTTTTCATTACAAATCAACAATCTTTCCTTTATATGTGTTAATAGTATACATAATTGCTTTAACAATAAGTCCTAGTGCACAGAAAATGCGAAGTTAATATTAAAATCTAGTATCATTCAGCATTCAACGTGATTGAAAACAAAGGAACATATTCGTAGACTCAAGCAGTTAAGAAATACTACTAGTGCTTCTATAGTTTTAGTTGAAAAAAATACAAATTACTCCAAAATCTATCACTATATTTTTGTTTTTAGTAAAGGGCTTCATAAACTGACTTGGATTCACTGTATCTTAGTCGCAACATACGTAAAGGGAGTCTGCAAGATTTAGCATGGACTATATACACAAACACGGAAGAAGAGATATTTAGTGAAAAAAATGATAGAAAATACTGACGGAAATCGTGAATTGAAAGGGAGTGCAGTAACAGCAAAATTCTATCTCAACATTGCTAAAACAGTAACATTCTTTGGTAATGATGTACAATGGTAATTATGAATACTCTTAGTGCTTAATTTGGGTCTCTTTCAATGCAATTTCCTTTATAGGTAGAGATTAATATAGAGCCGTTATCAGCAGAACAAGCAATAAGTAAGCCTTCCCACACTACAGATAGGCTGCATGCTAGAGGGTTATGAAAAAATCTTTCATCTGTATACAGCTTTGAACTGCAGTACATAAGTAATACACTCACGGGGTACCTGATTTATATATATCGCTATCTGTACCTGCAGAGACGGCTGCAGCAGCATACGGTTCCATGCCAGTGGCAGCTGTGGCAGCAGTTTGGTAAGTACCTGGATAGGCAGCAGCAGCAGCGGCCGTGGCATTTGTATAATCGAAATAAGCTTGGTGACTCGCAGCGTTCAGTGCCGCAGCGTGAGGATTCAAGTGAGAATGCGTTATGGGCAAGAGGCCAGCTGTCGTAGAAATGTATCCAGAGGGATGATACAAGTAGTTACTGGCTGCTGGGTGGATTCTGTGGAAGAAAGAGAAAATAAAATAATTAGTTGGTATATTATCAGATAGGTTTGTCTTTAAAAATATAATTTCATTAAAAATCATCAACACATCACCGTGCTATCCATCGCTGCCACTTATTAATAATAATAATAATAATAACAATAATAGTATTAATAATAATAATAATAATAATAATAATAATAATAATAATAATAATAATAATAATAATAATAATAATAATAATAAACTAGATAATACTAATAATTCAAAGCTCAAAACCTCATTACAATCTTAAGTATCTGATAAACTAAATTCAAAATTATTCAAGGTATGGTAATTCTTATGACATTATTATTATTATCATTTTTCAAAAAAGTATCAAAAGATTTCACAGCGTTACAACTTGTACATCCATTCGCGCACCCATTCGCTCATCCATTTGTGGCATACACACATTTACTATACAGATGTTCTCTCATACACACTAGCATGCATTAACAAGTATACATACATACTGTACATACATACATTTTTGAATATTTTTGCTGATGATGCACAGATCGTGAATAGGGGGAGTAAAGTATGTGCTTGTGACGAGTTCCAGCAAGATCTGGAGTTTCTGCTTCAGTTGCCGAGTACCTGGTTGGAAAAACTCAATGCTGTAAAGTGCCAAGGCTTGACAACAGGTATAAAAAAATGGGTTCATAATAGGAATAATTTTTTTATAAATGCTCTCTGCTGAGGACAAGGCATATTGATACACAGGAGTTGGATTCATTTATAAATGTTGGGGGATTCCCACAAAAATATCCATAACTTTTTCATATTTGCCTGCTAAAATGGCAGTGGTTTGATAATAGGTATAAGAAAAGGAAGTCCGAGTCATGGGGATCCTTTTTATAAATGCTCTCGGGTTAGGATAAAGCATAATGATGTCAAGGATTGGATTTATTTATACATGTTGGAGGGAGTCCACAAAAACTTCCATAACTTTTTAAATTTGCCTGCTAGCCTGGGGGTGGCTTGACAACAGGTATAAAAACAGAGGTCATATGGGAATATCTATAAATTTTCTCTGGTTAGCACGAGGCATACTTATAAACAGGTGATTCATTAACACACTTGGTTGCATTCCCACGAATATTTCCGCAACTATTTTTAAATTTGTCTTCTAAACTGGGGGTTCTACACCCACATTTCCACAGCTTTTGTTGGGTGGGCATAATCCACATCTGTAGTATTCTAGAAATTACAAATGTATCCCTCACTAAGTATCCACAATTAGATCATCTTTAAGTGAATAATTTAAAAAAACTGCCAAGTTATGGACATTTCTCGGGAAGAACCCACCTTCATTGAGGAATGTAGCTAATACGGTTCTAAGAACATGGGTTCTTAGGATCTGATTTTAATTCTTTAGAATCCAATACCTGAAAGAGAGGGACTTTGAAAAAAAATTCCTTATTACTCTTTTTCAAGAAAAATGTCAAGACTATAACAAAAACTATAAAATATAATATTAAAGTACATATATAAGATTTTTTTTTATATATGAACAAATATTATTTTCAATTATTTTTACTACAAAGCATTATCTGAAGAGATACACTGAAAATCATACATAAGAATACAATAAAAGGAGAATATGCAATAAACAAGTGAAGGAGCTGGATCTACCACTGATAGAGGTTAGGAGATACAGAGAGCATAGTTTTAAAACTGGAAAGGAAGGCATCATCATCATAAAATATACAAAAAATACTGTCGTTCTTGACCAATTAATGAAAATAAAATCTTAAATGAGTCAATTAAAATTATACAGGTATTCATGCCTTATTACACAACATATACACATTGGTACCAAAATTCATTTTCTTATCTGATAAATCAATTAGGAAAGGATACGTATGATTACTCATAAATATACATACAAACATGCATACATACATGCATGCATGCATGCATGCATACATACATACATTTATACATACATAGATACATTTATACATAATATATACACACATAACTACATAGTATATTAGGATAGGGGGCACACAGATCTACTAAATTATTCTATAATTAAATCTGTCTATTCTTATATTGATAAAAATATTCATACTGAAAATATAAAATCTTATACAGTATTTCTATAGTAAGATAAATTTACTATTACAAGATTTATAAAATAATTACTTTCTTAATAATAATAATAATAATAATAATAATAATAATAATAATAATAATAATAATAATAATAATAATAATAATATCATTAATAATTTGTGGTTTGTTTCGGTTTTACGTCACGGACTCCCTTTTCTACCAAGGGCTAGGACAGCTGCCTTCATGCGAAGGACTTGTTTTGGCAGATGTAATCGTTACCCTGAGTGCATGCTTGGCATAAAAGCATCCAATGTGGAGCCTTTGCATGTCTCTTTTGTTCAGAGACCTGTGATTGCATCTTTGTCAGGGCTGAAAACCATGCACTTTTAAGAAATTACATAAAGTGCACATTATTTGTGTTACACTCTAACCCAAACCAACTCAGCAAGTTTTAGTAAGTACAGTACACTAAAAAAGGCCTTGAGGTATGACAATACAGAATACAGTTCTCCCTCATTACACAAGGTTAATTAGGTCTACCACTCCTGCGTAAATCAAAAATCTTCTACGTATTTTGCATACAACCTATTCTCAACTATCCATATATTTTAAATCATGCTTAGTTATTAAGTTGTGCTTACCCAATGCATGTTAAAGTTATAGAGTACAGTACAGGTAGCTGATATATACTGTATTTATTTTGTTAATGGAAAATATTCTCAATTTTCAATTTATTCTCTTAATATTTACTAATTGCTTATCTTCAAAACTGCGTTAGTGAGAACCACGTAAGATGTAGGTCAACTTTATGTATATAAAATAATATGCTAACAATGCACATAGTGAAAAGTAGAGTTGCGCAGTGACTCTGCATTTAAATACAAGCACACAACACTTTATCCAGTCCCATATTGTGTACCAGATGACCATGTATTAGACAAACATACATGCAAACACAAAAAATAAAAGCATAAGTTTCTTTTCTCAGTCATATGTCAGTCCCTCAGTTATACAAGTAAATCATGCATACACACACACTCATTGAAAAGATGCTTAAAGTCAAACACACAAATGCAAGAATATTCTAAGGTATTCTGTCATCTAATTGTCCATTATCTCTATGTGTAAAGTTGTAAACATAAGAAACATGCAAGAAAACACATTCATCCATTAACAGATACATACACACAGTACATAATTTCATGCTAAGGTATACATGGGGACAAACACACACAATTAAAATGCATATATACATCAACATAGTGTATAATTGTGCAAACACACTCATATAAACCAAACACACGAACACACACAAAAGAAATAAGTACCTTTGTATAAGAGGAGAGGTAAAGTGAGCATGTGAGAGAGATATTGTGAGGGGAGCCAAGGAAACTCCCAAACGCTTCCACAGCTTGGTCTGAGGGGAATGAAATGTCAAAGAACAAGTCGTAATGCTAAAAAGAGTAAATGGAAGTATTATGTCTCTTCTTTTGTAAAGTGAACCAAGAAATATCTGTATGTGAAATTATATTCTGTACCTTGCAATATGGCTTAAAGACTTAAATCTGTGAAAATATCAACAAGGAGATTCAGACAGTAATTACTATGTACAAGTGCCATATTCCCCCTTATGAGGGGGGGGTGGCTGAGTCAAAGGAAAATACCTTGACTCTTTGCAGGAAGAAAATACAGAGGAGGGGGATTCACAGTCCCCTCACTCTGCCTCATTTAGTCGACTTTTACGACACGCAGTCGAGGTAAGAAAACAGGGATCAGTATTAGAGGACATCGTCATTTCAACTTTAATAGAACAAAATCTACGTATGGAATTAGACGTACATGAAGTCACAAGACCTGATGGTATATCACCATATATACGAGTATTATAGAAATGAACTGTACCATCATATCTAAATATGATGGTACCTCATATCTAAATTGTTCCTGAATATTTGGAAGGTCCCAAGAGTATGGAAACAAGCGCTCACTGTACATGCTTTTGAAAGAAAAGGAGAGACATATATCTCGACTACAAACCAGTCTCATACTCTAACGTAAAGTGCAAAGTTATTTAGAAACAATTTTGTTCCCTTGGAGTTTTTAGCTTTTTGTCAGTGAGACAACACTTGTTTCAGTAAAGGCAGGTTTATCCTAGTAAACTTCCTGAAAGTTTATGATGAGGTAAACTTCAGTTTATAGCAAAGAGAGGACGTAGCAGATTGCTTATTGGATTAAATAGTGCTACACAGGTATTCCTTTAGAAGATGCAAGTAATAAAAAGCCAGGAAGATGACATTTTTGGAGTGGATAAAAACTTATTTCGAAGTGAACAGAAGGTCCGTGTAAGACATACAATGTCTTACTCATCAAAGGTTATCAGTGGGGTTCTGCAGGCATCAGTTTTTAGGGCCACTGTTGTTCCTAATATAAGTATATGATCAGCCAGGCTTTGTAAATATATTTTCAAAAATGGTAACCAATTACGCAAAAACATTGCAGAGTCAAAGTCGATAAGACTAATAAGGAACTACAGGAATACCTAACTAGTCTGTAAGAACGGTCAGCTAAGTAATGAGATTCAATACTTCAAATTCAAAGTGATGAGAATGGTCATGAGTATGACCCGTGTTTAGGCATTAAATAGCATGGAAAGTACTTGACGATTCTGAGTGAGAGAGATCAAGAGGTCATAGTATTGGTAGATATATCTCCTGCATATAAATGTTTTGGTACAGGCAGCAGAAAGCTTCCTACCCAACTTAGGTGTTGCCTTCTCACAAATGGATAGAGATCTGTCTAGAAGTATTTAAATAGGGGAGGGCTATGGTTGAAGACGCAACACTTTTCTGGAATCCCCACTTGATTGAACATATTAACAGACTGGAGAATGTTCAAAGATGCTTAGATGTTGGTGACTGAGAGAAGTAATCTCAGATAAGAAAAGGCTCAGAGAGTTAGACTTACGACCACTCAAAGAAAATAGAGGCAATATGGCAACTGTTCTTAAATTTCTAAACGGACTCAAAAGAGTTGATAAGGAGTAATAATATGATATGGATTGCTCCAGAGCTAGAAGTCATATTCAGAAGTTACGTAATAAATTTCCTTGCAAGATGTAAGGCAGTACTTTTATTGGAGCAAGAATAATTGATATTTGGAATTCGCAATGCAATATGAAAATGCAAATACATTATACAGTACACTTATAAATTTAAGGAAAATGTTAGGTGTTAGGAGAGAGAGAGAGAGAGAGAGAGAGAGAGAGAGAGAGAGAGAGAGAGAGAGAGAGAGAGAGAGAGAGAGAGAGAGAGAGAGAGAGAGAGACGAGCATAGAACTCTTTCTCATGAGCACAATCAGGTAAATCCATACATATAATACATAACCATGTAGCAGACATACTAGCAGGTAAAAACATACAGATTACATACATACACAAAGGACACGCATATGCGTACATAAACGTACCAAGTTACACACATTTAATTTTTCCCATGCGTTTCCCTCGCCTCTTTACCTGGGCCTCCTCGCACTTTACAACAGGTGTTGCTTTCTCGAAAACACCTGATTAATCACCCATCCTCCCCCAGACTACCAATAGTATTCGAGGATACTCAATCCAGGGCTATATGTCATTTTATGATTGGCTGATACAAAGACGTCATAGCAGGTCTCACGTGTTGTGGTTCTCTAAGCCTGTGCGTGTTGTAGTTAATCACCTTTATGGAGTTGGACTTGAAGGAAAAATTCATTTATGAATAAGTAATTTTATTACTGTTGCCCTCAGCGGCCTGCTCAGTGCAATAGGAGCAGTAACAATGAGTGCTAACATAAATAAGAGCGGTAATAGCAGACCCAGTAACCAGTAACTTAACAGATAAAAAAAGAGAGTAGTAATTTTGAGCTCCAAGACAGCAGACTTGATTCAAGGCATACGGAGCCCAAGAGAGAGAGAGAGAGAGAGAGAGAGAGAGAGAGAGAGAGAGAGAGAGAGAGAGAGAGAGAGAGAGAGAGAGAGACTGTCTTAAAAAGACTTTAAGGTAATTCCACGATCAAAATGTCATGAAAAATTAAGCATCTTATGATGTCGGAGGTACCTCTGGCAACCTCTCAGTGTCACGCAATAGTCTGACTGTTCAAA
>JAXCGZ010000652.1:47500-49613 GCA_037179515.1 Halocaridina rubra
TCCTCTCTCTCTCTCTCTCTCTCTCTCATTCAGCTTTATTTTCTTCCGAAGAAGAAGAAGAAGAAGAAGAAGAAGAAGAAGAAGAATTACACTTAGAAGAAGAAGAAGAAAAATTACAATTAGAAGGAGAAGAAGAAGAAGAAGAAGAAGAAGAAGAAGAAGAAGAAGAAGAAGAAGAAGAAGAAATCCTTGTATTGTACGTGATATCTGACCGATAGAAGAGCTTGTGAGATTCACTCCAAAAGGCGCGTGAGTTCCAACAATGTGACATAGAGTGACATGGCAATTTTTTACATTAAAAAATGGAGTTTTCATAAAAATAAGTCAAAAGGAAGAAAGAAAAGGCGAAGCAATGGAAGAATGTGATTAAATAAGGGTCATAAAGACGTATTCTTATTTAAAATTAATGGGATAAGTAAACTTTTTATAAAAAAATTGAATGTGATTAAATAAGGGTCATAAAGACATGTTTTTATTTAAAAATAAAGGGATAAGTGAACTTTTTATAAAACTTGAGCAAGAAACAATGAAAAAATTCCCGATACAGTCTGTTAGCAATGCCGTACCGTCTCTATACACGGTTACGTAGTTGGCATAACACAAGTCTCTACACTAGTAGTGTATATGTGAGATTATGTCCACCATTGATGCAAGTAGTCCCTGGCAAGCTACATGCGCGCCACCTACCAAGTAAAGTTTGTACTGTTTATATACACACGACATCATGTTGCTTAAAGTTAGTTAAGTTCGGTTAGGTTACGTTTTCATGTAAATTCTGTTCCGGTTTTACGTCACGGACTCCCATTTCTACCAAAGGCTAGGACGGTTGCCTTCTTGAGAATTACTTGTTTTGGCAGATGTAATCGTTACTATGGGTGGATCCCCTTGCTAACCTCAGACCGCGACGGGGCGCGAATCCTAGACCTGACGCCTCAAAGCCGCGGACGCTACCGCTTGAGCCACGGCGACTACTTTTCATTCTGTAATTAGCTCAAATATCTGGAGAAATCCAGAGTTTTCTGGGCATCTGGTAACAGTGCTAAGTATGCATACTAGCAGTGCATATATGGACAGCCTGACTAGCCCTTAGTAGAAAAGGGAGTTCGTGACGTAAAACCGAATCCTGACGATGCTATGCAGGACTGACTAATTACACTTATTAGTATAATTGAAATATTAAGATAGGAGCGATATACAGAGTGAAATAGAAGCAGTTAACCAGTCTGTTAACACTGCTGTGTACGATCGAGTTAGTCCCATTTTAGTCTATTTAAAAATAAATATATGAGTGATAAAAATAAAAATAAAAATGAGGAATCGATCTGTTAACACTGCTTTTAGTGTTGATTTTTGTCCAGTATTACCCAAATTAAACAATAAGAAAATAAGCGATAGGTTCAAAAATGAATATCCCAATCTGGTAACGCTGCTTTGTAGGATCGATTTAGTCCCAGTACAGTGAGTTTAACCAATTAAAATACTTGAGCGATATATAAAGATTAATAAAATCAAGATGACCGATCTGTTAACGAAACTCCGTAAGGTTAATTTCATGATGAGATATCCCTAAACACTGGCATTTCATACTCTTACATACATATACACACGCACACACACACACATGACTAGTAGTCATTCCAATGACACTAATATACGCTCGCACGCACACACACACAGTAAATTGCATATAATATCTGTATTCTTTTCTTTTTTTCAAAAGAACACACATTTAGTTTCTGTTGAATGCTTTCACTTGGTCCCCCCCCCCTTACAGGGGGAACAGCGGCTATTGTATGTGAATGCATGCTGTTTTAGTGATCTATGCTTCACTACTTCCATTATTTGAAAGGTTTTTCAATGTCTACACACACATAAATACACACACACACACACACAAACACACACACACACACACGTAAGCACACACATACATGCATAAAAGCATACGCACATAGCGGCACTGTGACATTATAGCGATTGAGCCAGGATACTGGTCCCAGGTTTGAACCTGGGATTACCTTTCCTTGTCATTCCTGATTATTCAGCCGTTCCCTGGAAGTCACTGGGTCCACGTGATTGGAGAGGGGGTTTCAAGACCTGGTTATATGGTTGG
>JAXCGZ010000653.1:0-7500 GCA_037179515.1 Halocaridina rubra
CATATGCATTCTTAGCAAATGTAAGGGTAGCCTTCAGGCACATGGACAAGGAAATGTTCAGAAATATTTATGTAACCTATGTGAGGCCAAAACTCGAATATGCAGCCCCCTTTTGGAATCCGCACTTGAAAAAGCACATAGCTAAGCTTGAAAAAGTTCAAAGACATGCCACGAAACTGGTGCCAGAAATACGCAATCTCAGTTATGATGAGAGGCTGAGGGAATTAGACTTACCATCACTCGAAGCTAGAAGAGTGAGGGGGGATATGGTGACAGTCTTTAAATTCCTTCATGGTTATGATAGAGTGGATAGGGATCGATATTTTGATATGGCTGGCTCTAGAACTAGAGGTCATAGTTTGAAGCTTCGTAAGAAAACTTCTTCGCAGGATGTAAGGAAATATTTTTTCAATGTAAGAGTAGTTGATAATTGGAATTGGCTAAGCTAGGAGGTAGTTAATGCTATCTCAATCCATAGTTTTAAAGACAGGTATGATAAGTATCACTAAGTATAAAATGGAACCGATGAGGAGACGGGAAGATACGAGCTTTGGGCTCTTTCCCGTAAACACAATTAGGTAATCACAATTAGGTAATCACAGAGTGAGGGGGGATATGGTGACAGTCTTTAAATTCCTTCATGGTTATGATAGAGTGGATAGGGATCGATATTTTGATATGGCTGGCTTTAGAACTAGAGGTCAGAGTTTGAAGCTTCGTAAGAAAACTTGTTTGCAGGATGTAAAGAAATACTTTTTCAGTGTAAGAGTAGTTGATAATTTGAATTGGCTAAGCGAGGAGGTAGTTAATGCTATCTCAATCCGTAGTTTTAAGGACAGGTATGATAAGTATCACTAAGTCTAAAATGGAACCGATCAGGAGACGGGAAGATACGAGCTTTGGGCTCTTTCCCGTAAACACAATTAGGTAATCACAATTAGGTAATCACACGAGGAGGTAGTTCTCTCTCTCTCTCTCTCTCTCTCTCTCTCTCTCTCTCTCTCTCTCTCTCTCTCTCTCTCTCTCTCTCTCTCTCTCTTACAGTGTATCTGTCTCTCTGTCTCATTTATACAACCTCATTTCCTCATAACACTGAAACAAAAAGAAAAACAAACGACAACATATATTATGCTTATGATCTTTTTTCACAGCATAGAATATATGCCAAAAAAAAAAAAAAGGTTATCGGGGAGGGGAGAGCAACACTCAATGGATTAACAAAAAATGATATACATACTGTTGTATTTTTTTTTTCATATTACTACGATTGGGATAGTTTTCTGGAATTTTATGTCTTCTGTGATATGTAAACAGGCGTGTTCCTCTATAGCTGAACGTGTATATTATAATATATAGAGATATTCAATAATTATTTTGTTTTGTAATGTATAAATACACACGCACAAATGTATTCGGACGTACGCACATACACAGACACTGCACAACACACACTCACACACACACACACACACACACACACACACACACACACACTGTTTGACACTGTTGCACATGGGAGACTTATTAGGAAGCTGCAATCAATGGCTAGAATAGGTGGAAATGTTTTGGAATGGATAAAAACTTACTTAGAAGGGAACAGAGGGTTAGAGTAAGACACTCAGTGTCTGAATGGAGAAGAGTTAGTAGTGGAGTTCCACAGGGTTCAGTTTTAGGGCCACTTTAGTTCCTTGTATATGTAAATGACCTACCAGAGTCTGTAAATTCATTCATGAATATGTTTGCAGATGATGCAAAGATTGTGAAGAAAGTAAAAAACGAGAACAATGGTAGAGAACTTCAGGAGGATCTAAATAATCTGCATGAGTGGTCAGAAAAGTGGCTAATGAAATTCAATACTTCAAAATGTAAGGTAATGAGAATGGGTACAAGTGCAAGAAGGCCCAAGCTTGACTACTCGGTGGCTGGAGTACAACTTCAAGAGACAGAAAATGAGAGAGATCTAGGAGTAAACATACTGGCAGATTTGTCTCCAGAAATACATATAAATGGCATAGTAAGGACAGCATATGCATTCTTAGCAAATGTAAGGGTAGCCTTCAGGCACATGGACAAGGAAATGTTCAGAAATATTTATGTAACCTATGTGAGGCCAAAACTCGAATATGCAGCCCCCTTTTGGAGTCCGCACTTGAAAAAGCACATAGCTAAGCTTGAAAAAGTTCAAAGACATGCCACGAAACTGGTGCCAGAAATACGCAATCTCAGTTATGATGAGAGGCTGAGGGAATTAGACTTACCATCACTCGAAGCTAGAAGAGTGAGGGAGGATATGGTGACAGTCTTTAAATTCCTTCATGGTTATGATAGAGTGGATAGGGATCGATATTTTGATATGGCTGGCTCTAGAACTAGAGGTCATAGTTTGAAGCTTCATAAGAAAACTTCTTCGCAGGATGTAAGGAAATATTTTTTCAATGTAAGAGTAGTTGATAATTGGAATTGGCTAAGCTAGGAGGTAGTTAATGCTATCTCAATCCATAGTTTTAAAGACAGGTATGATAAGTATCACTAAGTATAAAATGGAACCGATGAGGAAACGGGAAGATACGAGCTTTGGGCTCTTTCCCGTAAACACAATTAGGTAATCACAATTAGGTAATCACAGAGTGAGGGGGGATATGGTGACAGTCTTTAAATTCCTTCATGGTTATGATAGAGTGGATAGGGATCGATATTTTGATATGGCTGGCTCTAGAACTAGAGGTCATAGTTTGAAGCTTCGTAAGAAAACTTGTTTGCAGGATGTAAAGAAATACTTTTTCAGTGTAAGAGTAGTTGATAATTTGAATTGGCTAAGCGAGGAGGTAGTTAATGCTATCTCAATCCATAGTTTTAAGGACAGGTATGATAAGTATCACTAAGTCTAAAATGGAACCGATCAGGAGACGGGAAGATACGAGCTTTAGGCTCTTTCCCGTAAACACAATTAGGTAATCACAATTAGGTAATCACACGAGGAGGTAGTTCTCTCTCTCTCTCTCCTCTCTCTCTCTCTCTCTCTCTCTCTCTCTCTCTCTCTCTCTCTCTCTCCTCTTACAGTGTATCAGTCTCTCTATCTCATTTATACAACCTCATTTCCTCATAACACTGAAACAAAAAGAAAAACAAACGACAACATATATTATGCTTATGATCTTTTTTCACAGCATAGAATATATGCCAAAAAAAAAAAAAAAGGTTATCGGGGAGGGGAGAGCAACACTCAATGGATTAACAAAAAATGATATACATACTGTTGTATTTTTTTTTTCATATTACTACGATTGGGATAGTTTTCTGGAATTTTATGTCTTCTGTGATATGTAAACAGGCGTGTTCCTCTATTGCTGAACGTGTATATTATAATATATAGAGATATTCAATAATTATTTTGTTTTGTAATGTATAAATACACACGCACAAATGTATTCGGACGTACGCACATACACAGACACTGAAACACATACACACACTCACACACACACACACACACACACACACACACACACACACACACACTGTTTGACACTGTTGCACATGGGAGACTTATTAGGAAGCTGCAATCAATGGCTAGAATAGGTGGAAATGTTTTGGAATGGATAAAAACTTACTTAGAAGGGAACAGAGGGTTAGAGTAAGACACTCAGTGTCTGAATGGAGAAGAGTTAGTAGTGGAGTTCCACAGGGTTCAGTTTTAGGGCCACTTTAGTTCCTTGTATATGTAAATGACCTACCAGAGTCTGTAAATTCATTCATGAATATTTTTGCAGATGATGCAAAGATTGTGAAGAAAGTAAAAAACGAGAACAATGGTAGAGAACTTCAGGAGGATCTAAATAATCTGCATGAGTGGTCAGAAAAGTGGCTAATGAAATTCAATACTTCAAAATGTAAGGTAATGAGAATGGGTACAAGTGCAAGAAGGCCCAAGCTTGACTACTCGGTGGCTGGAGTACAACTTCAAGAGACAGAAAATGAGAGAGATCTAGGAGTAAACATACTGGCAGATTTGTCTCCAGAAATACATATAAATGGCATAGTAAGGACAGCATATGCATTCTTAACAAATGTAAGGGTAGCCTTCAGGCACATGGACAAGGAAATGTTCAGAAATATTTATGTAACCTATGTGATGCCAAAACTCGAATATGCAGCCCCCTTTTGGAATCCGCACTTGAAAAAGCACATAGCTAAGCTTGAAAAAGTTCAAAGACATGCCACGAAACTGGTGCCAGAAATACGCAATCTCAGTTATGATGAGAGGCTGAGGGAATTAGACTTACCATCACTCGAAGCTAGAAGAGTGAGGGAGGATATGGTGACAGTCTTTAAATTCCTTCATGGTTATGATAGAGTGGATAGGGATCGATATTTTGATATGGCTGGCTCTAGAACTAGAGGTCATAGTTTGAAGCTTCGTAAGAAAACTTCTTCGCAGGATGTAAGGAAATATTTTTTCAGTGTAAGAGTAGTTGATAATTGGAATTGGCTAAGCGAGGAGGTAGTTAATGCTATCTCAATCCATAGTTTTAAAGACAGGTATGATAAGTATCACTAAGTATAAAATGGAACCGATGAGGAGACGGGAAGATACGAGCTTTGGGCTCTTTCCCGTAAACACAATTAGGTAATCACAATTAGGTAATCACAGAGTGAGGGGGGATATGGTGACAGTCTTTAAATTCCTTCATGGTTATGATAGAGTGGATAGGGATCGATATTTTGATATGGCTGGCTCTAGAACTAGAGGTCATAGTTTGAAGCTTCGTAAGAAAACTTGTTTGCAGGATGTAAAGAAATACTTTTTCAGTGTAAGAGTAGTTGATAATTTGAATTGGCTAAGCGAGGAGGTAGTTAATGCTATCTCAATCCATAGTTTTAAGGACAGGTATGATAAGTATCACTAAGTCTAAAATGGAACCGATCAGGAGACGGGAAGATACGAGCTTTGGGCTCTTTCCCGTACACACAATTAGGTAATCACAATTAGGTAATCACACGAGGAGGTAGTTCTCTCTCTCTCTCTCTCTCTCTCTCTCTCTCTCTCTCTCTCTCTCTCTCTCTCTCTCTCCTCTCTCTCTCTCTCTTACAGTGTATCTGTCTCTCTATCTCATTTATACAACCTCATTTCCTCATAACACTGAAACAAAAAGAAAAACAAACGACAACATATATTATGCTTATGATCTTTTTTCACAGCATAGAATATATGCCAAAAAAAAAAAAAGGTTATCGGGGAGGGGAGAGCAACACTCAATGGATTAACAAAAAATGATATACATACTGTTGTATTTTTTTTTTCATATTACTACGATTGGGATAGATTTCTGGAATTATATGTCTTCTGTGATATGTAAACAGGCGTGTTCCTCTATAGCTGAACGTGTATATTATAATATATAGAGATATTCAATAATTATTTTGTTTTGTAATGTATAAATACACACGCACAAATGTATTCGGACGTACGCACATACACAGACACTGAAACACATTCACACACACTCACAACACACACACACACACACACACACACACACACACACACACACACACACACTGTTTGACACTGTTGCACATGGGAGACTTATTAGGAAGCTGCAATCAATGGCTAGAATAGGTGGAAATGTTTTGGAATGGATAAAAACTTACTTAGAAGGGAACAGAGGGTTAGAGTAAGACACTCAGTGTCTGAATGGAGAAGAGTTAGTAGTGGAGTTCCACAGGGTTCAGTTTTAGGGCCACTTTAGTTCCTTGTATATGTAAATGACCTACCAGAGTCTGTAAATTCATTCATGAATATGTTTGCAGATGATGCAAAGATTGTGAAGAAAGTAAAAAACGAGAACAATGGTAGAGAACTTCAGGAGGATCTAAATAATCTGCATGAGTGGTCAGAAAAGTGGCTAATGAAATTCAATACTTCAAAATGTAAGGTAATGAGAATGGGTACAAGTGCAAGAAGGCCCAAGCTTGACTACTCGGTGGCTGGAGTACAACTTCAAGAGACAGAAAATGAGAGAGATCTAGGAGTAAACATACTGGCAGATTTGTCTCCAGAAATACATATAAATGGCATAGTAAGGACAGCATATGCATTCTTAACAAATGTAAGGGTAGCCTTCAGGCACATGGACAAGGAAATGTTCAGAAATATTTATGTAACCTATGTGAGGCCAAAACTCGAATATGCAGCCCCCTTTTGGAATCCGCACTTGAAAAAGCACATAGCTAAGCTTGAAAAAGTTCAAAGACATGCCACGAAACTGGTGCCAGAAATACGCAATCTCAGTTATGATGAGAGGCTGAGGGAATTAGACTTACCATCACTCGAAGCTAGAAGAGTGAGGGGGGATATGGTGACAGTCTTTAAATTCCTTCATGGTTATGATAGAGTGGATAGGGATCGATATTTTGATATGGCTGGCTCTAGAACTAGAGGTCATAGTTTGAAGCTTCGTAAGAAAACTTCTTCGCAGGATGTAAGGAAATATTTTTTCAATGTAAGAGTAGTTGATAATTGGAATTGGCTAAGCTAGGAGGTAGTTAATGCTATCTCAATCCATAGTTTTAAAGACAGGTATGATAAGTATCACTAAGTATAAAATGGAACCGATGAGGAGACGGGAAGATACGAGCTTTGGGCTCTTTCCCGTAAACACAATTAGGTAATCACAATTAGGTAATCACAGAGTGAGGGGGGATATGGTGACAGTCTTTAAATTCCTTCATGGTTATGATAGAGTGGATAGGGATCGATATTTTGATATGGCTGGCTCTAGAACTAGAGGTCATAGTTTGAAGCTTCGTAAGAAAACTTGTTTGCAGGATGTAAAGAAATACTTTTTCAGTGTAAGAGTAGTTGATAATTGGAATTGGCTAAGCGAGGAGGTAGTTAATGCTATCTCAATCCATAGTTTTAAGGACAGGTATGATAAGTATCACTAAGTCTAAAATGGAACCGATCAGGAGACGGGAAGATACGAGCTTTGGGCTCTTTCCCGTAAACACAATTAGGTAATCACAATTAGGTAATCACACGAGGAGGTAGTTCTCTCTCTCTCTCTCTCTCTCTCTCTCTCTCTCTCTCTCTCTCTCTCTCTCTCTTACAGTGTATCTGTCTCTCTATCTCATTTATACAACCTCATTTCCTCATAACACTGAAACAAAAAGAAAAACAAACGACAACATATATTATGCTTATGATCTTTTTCACAGCATAGAATATATGCCAAAAAAAAAAAAAAAGGTTATCGGGGAGGGGAGAGCAACACTCAATGGATTAACAAAAAATGATATACATACTGTTGTATTTTTTTTTTTCATATTACTACGATTGGGATAGTTTTCTGGAATTTTATGTCTTCTGTGATATGTAAACAGGCGTGTTCCTCTATAGCTGAACGTGTATATTATAATATATAGAGATATTCAATAATTATTTTGTTTTGTAATGTATAAATACACACGCACAAATGTATTCGGACGTACGCACATACA
>JAXCGZ010000653.1:12500-45000 GCA_037179515.1 Halocaridina rubra
TATATATATATATATATATATATATATATATATATATATATATATATATATATATATATATATATATATATATATATATATATATATATATATATATATATATATATATATATATATATATATATATATATATATATATATATATATATATATATATATATATATATATATATATATATATATATATATATATATATATATATATATATATATATATATGTATATATATATATATATATATATATATATATATATATATATATATATATATATATATATATATATATATATATATATATATATATATATATATATATATATATATATATATATATTATATTTTATCCGACAGGAACTTGAACCTATCACACATAATTACTCTATAAAAGGCGCTACCAACTACAATATAAAAGGTTAAAAGGGAAACAAACCTTACAGGTTTAGCTGCTCTCCGGGGAAGGAACGCATTCTGTCTGAATGCCACTATGTTCATAATGCATTTTTTCCCAACCTCACTCGTGGCTTCGTTTTAACATTTAATTCATATCTCAATCGAAAAAGGGATCAACAATAATCAAATAAGCACATTACCATATGTGAAAACATGATCATATTTTACCCCGACTGGGACTCGAATCTAAGACACATAATTACTCTGCCAAAGCACAATAATGTGTTTATTTGATTACTGTTGAACCCCTAATAGCTTGAGATTAGAATTAAATGCGAAAATGAAGCAACTAGTGAGGTTGGAGGAAACTAATATGAACAGAATTGTATTCAGATAGAATGCGTTCATTCCTAATTCAGCAGTTAAAGCTGTGAGTTTTTTCCCTTTTAACCTTCTGTGTTGCAGTTTGTTGCTGCTTGGCACAGTAATTATGTGTCCTAGGCTCGAATCCCAGTCAGGGTAAAATATGATTCATGTTTTCACATATGGTAATGTTCTTATATATATATATATATATATATATATATATATATATATATATATATATATATATATATATATATATATATATATATATATATATATATATATATATATATATATATATATATATATATATATATATATATATATATATATATATATATATATATATATATATATATATATATATATATATATATATATATGTGTGTGTGTGTGTGTGTAAAGCGAATACGCAATAACGGAGAAATATCACTTCCTACATGTACATAGCAGTCAAACGTATCTCTGATGAAATGGTAAAAATGCAGTCGTTTATTTACTCCATATTGATATATTCTGCTTGTATGCATGAGGGGTGAGAGAGAGAAATATTTCATGGGAGGGGAGCGAGAGAGGGAGTGAATGTCATGCATTTAAGTTTGCAAGTGCGCTGAGCTGTATTTTTACAGTGCGTTGCCTGTTTCAACTGCATTTGAAGCATTATGGAAGGCAAAAATAACTCTTTGCTCTTTAATGAAGTGGCTGACGTTACATTTAAAAAGAGAAAAAATAAAGTGGAAAAGTGAGTTATTCAATTTGTTCAACATCAAAGCTGATATATATGGATGTTTCTTTTCACTTTGTAGTTTCATATATATCAAGTTCATTCATTTTTTCTTTATCAAAAGAGTAAGCAATGCTTCATATATACCTAACTAGTGTTAGTGTAACTTCTTAATGGAAACATCAAAATGTCTTATTTGACTTTTCTAAATTTATGCGAAATGTGTTTCGAAACAGAATAATACTTCATAACAAGGATCATTTGTGGATTTTCCCTTTTTTACTCTCCTAAACAGTGAGAAAGGAAAACAAAAATAACGAGACCACAAAATACGTGCGGTAAGTCTTAAAATGCTGCCAATTAAATGCTATGATCTCAGTTGTCTTCTCAGCTCTAACATAAAAAGGTAAGAGGGTGGTGAGTTTTTTGTTTCCATTTACACACACACACACACAAATATTCCTACAATAGCTGAAATACAACTCAAAACGGTTCCATGTAAACTCCACCCGTGTAAAATTTCACCCGAGAATTCCTCCCCGAAAATTGCTCCCACGAAAATTCTTCCCCGCGAAGTTACCATCCCACGAAATTTTCTCCCAACCAGTTTTTCACCAATGAACACCTAACCTAGATTAAACTAATTTAACCTAACTTAACTAAACCTAACTTAACCTAACCTAATCTAACTTAACCTAACTTAATCTAACCTAATGTAACATGAAACAAATTAATGTAAACAATCATAATCTTGAAATGAAATGGTTAATTGGTGCAATTTTCGTGAGGTGGAAATTTATGGGGAGAAAATTTTATGGGGTGGTGTTTTCGTGGGAGAAATTTACGGGGAGGAATTTTCGGGGTGGATTTTACGCGTCACCCTCAGAACAGTGCAACTCAATCGCTTCCTGGGGCAAGTAAGTACGAGTGGTGGGTAATCAAACCCTGAGTACGAAAATCTCCATTTTGAAAATATATTTCCTTCAAATCTATCTATCTCTTGGCGATTAATTGCATTAACAAAAGTTTCTCACAGAGGTGGAATTCAATTCCAGTTTTGCAAGTATCCAAAATTTCATTATTTTCAATCATAATGACTCCGAGGCTATTGGATTAAAAATTTTCTAATAAGTATAAAACGAATATGATTTCTGATTAGTACGATATCTTCTTCACAATGATATAATCGTAGCTTGGTACGGTTTAAGCTGTTTACTGGGGAAGTTACTGCTGTGGCTGGGTACCACAGTGAGGGGTTGGTGCCTGTGCCGGCTGGAGACTGCCCTATGGGTCCTCCATGACCCGTTCCACCCATCCGTGGGTGGAGAATCTAAAACAACAAAAACTGCTACGGTTGGGAACTTGAAGCTAGCGTAAGCTGCGAGTTAGAAGGAAAAATAAAAACAAAGGATATTGAAGAACCTCTGGGCAAAACTGGAAATTAAAATGAAATTGCTATAAAATTGTCGATCTCTGATGCTTTTAACATCAAAGGCCTTTCCTGCCATGAGTAAATTAGAAGGGTCTGTTTAACTTTTTGTCAGATATATATTTTGAATTTATAACTCTCAAATGTAAAAATTTCTATGCTGGTTGATACCAACTTTGGAAGGTAATAATAATAATAATAATAATAATAATAATATAATATTATTATTATTATTATTATTATTATTATTATTATTATTATTATTATTATTATTATTATTATTATTATTATTAGCTGTGTTCAGTGTTCTTGTTTTAGTTGTTATCATCTTTGCTATCACTGTGGTTGCTCGCTTTCCTTTCATACTTTTTATTTGTCTATATCACACTGTATGAATGGATGGTTCTCTCTGCTGTGGTAGAATTGATTACAATGGTCTTAATATTTGGTGAGGGGCACAAAATCCATTAACAAATTGGTTGTCGTGATGTCAAAGTGTTCCCTGTCATAGAGATCAAAACATGGGCTGAAATATCACGCAATTTCCCTATAAGCATTTTGGCTCTTACCCATTTGGTACAAAGATTTTCCCTTTTGTTATATGTGTGAAGGTCTTTTTTTGTGTGTGTGAGGACATGAGTGCGTGTGAAGGAGGATGGTGGTTCCGTGAGTGACAAGCATTGATGAAAATGGACTTATCCCATGTACATTCACAACATCCCTCTCCAACTTGCAGAGCGTCAGGGTACCTTTATTTTACAGAACAGAAAATCTAACTGGCGACGGATGTGATGTACGTGAAACTTGAATATTGCTCTGATACGATAATTTCATTTCAATTTAAAATGTATTTCAGTATTGACATTAGGATTTGACATATATAATGCAGGGCAAACAATAAATGTGAAATGATTGGTTTAATGAATTTTTTTAACAACTTGTAAGTCTCTATAATTTTTTTTTTTAAATTCTCTCACACATACAGTTTCATTTCCTAATACTTGATACTAAGAGGAATCAGATAATCCGTTATGCTGAATATTATTTTTTTTATCATGTATATATTTATTGATTTATTTGCTATTTATTTGTCTCTATTAATTCATTAATTTCTTTCCTTACCTATTAACTAATTAATTATTTAATTAATTAATTTATTCATTTATTAATTAACTAATTAATGTATTTAATTATTTATTCATTTATTTATTTATTTTTGCATTTCTTTGTAACTTTAACTCTTACTCTATTTATTGTCATGTCTTTTTTTCTATTTATTTATTCATTTATATAATTAATTAAATACTAGTTATGATTTTTGTATCAACTTATTTCCTCTTCCTTTCTGAGCTTGTTTTCTCTCATACGTCTCGTTTCCTTTCCTTTTTTTCTCTCATTTCCTTGTGAAAGAGCTATTTCTCTCCCCCTTTTTCACTACTTTTAGCTGACGGTAAGAAATATTCTTTTTTTTACCTAAAGAAACATCATAAGAGATTTCTGAGCTTTTATTTTTTTACTCTTTTTTTTTATTTAAAAATTGTCATTTACATAAACTCAACATAGGGATATCAATAAACAAAAACATACTGCTGAAAGAATTATAAATATTCTCACTGTCTGTTGTGGAGTGGTTTAGTGAATTAGTGATGGTAAGGGGTTTAATTGAGTTGCCCTACGAGTTGTCCTTACATAGCATCCAGCGCGATAAAACTGCATCAAAATCATTTCATGCTATGCTCGAATTGAAGTCTTTACCGATGATTTCCACGAAATATGAAACCTTTGATACAAAACATTTGCTTAAGTAAAATTTGAAGGCACCCTGACATTGTAGAGGTTAAAATAATCAATTTGGGAAGTGATATATATATATATATATATATATATATATATATATATATATATATATATATATATATATATATATATATATATATATATATATATATATATATATATATATATATATATATATATATATATATATATATATATATATATATATATATATATTGCAAGCTCGCACATATATTCTTATATACCTCTATTAACATCTTTAATGAATATTCTAAGAGTGTTTATTCATTATGTTTGCTTTTTTTTTTTAGGATGGGATAGGATAGGAGGGGAAAAAAGGGGAGGGGATTAAGGATATAAGGGAATTGGAGGGAAAAGCAAGAAAATTAAATAAAGTAAGAGAGAAAAATGAGAGGGGCAGACCCTCGTGCTAAGTTTTGATCTGGAATTCAAATTCTATATATGTTCTGTATTTTTTTTTTTTAGGATGGGATAGGAGGGGGAAAAAAAGGGAGGGAATTAAGGATATAAGGTAATTGGATGGTGAAGCATAAGTTGCCTTTACTATACTTTTATATGCACTGCACTGAGTAAGCTGCCACTATATTGAACCATAGGTCTTTTTCATCTTAACCCTATCTAAGTGTCGAAACTACCTACAGATTGAAATTATACCATTCTTATATATGCATACTTTTCAAAACATGATTGACTGACTGACAGGATGGGATAGGATAGGAGGGGAAAAAGGGGAGGGGATTAAAGATATAAGGGAATTGGAGGGAAAAGCACGAAAATTAAATAGAGATAAAAAGATAGGGGCAGACCCTCATGCGAAACAAAACATAATAAGCTGGATATTCTGGAAGTTAAAGTACCCTAGGTCACAATTACTATTGAATATATGAACTTTTGTGAAGAAAATCCAAGTAACACGGATTGCCGGGTGGGGTCTACTGCGACCCCAGTGAAGTTTGCAGATTTTTAATTCTCAAACTAGACACTTCTACTTCACAAAATGTCTTGTACCTGTAAAGTAGACAAGGATAAACAAAGTCAGGGAAGGAAACAATCCTAAGTTAATAAATTGCAACTTGGCAACATTTAAGAAATTCTGTGGGGTCATTTTGACCCCTCATGGCATACGAAGTGCTACACTTGTTGTAGTTCATTTTCTTCTATTGAATACTTAAACATGGGCATTATTACAAGTTGTTCATTCCTAGCATTATGTATTTTATGGTGTTAAATTATTAAGTATCTCAACCGCAATCTTTAGTTGTCATTGTCTTAAAATCTTTGTAACGTCAGGCAACATGTTTCAAAATGAATCTGCAACTCTAGCAGATCTTTTCGTATATAATTTACAAACGAAGACCCATTCCACCCCATATCGGAAACACTAGAGGTGGTGATATGATTCTTGATGTGGTGATCTATCACACACAGTTCCATTAGTTATACCTTGTGTGTGTTTTATTGTAATACCATAAGTAGTATTACATCAGCCTACATGTATATATTCGTTTGAAAGACTATATTATAACAATAATTTATTTTGTCATTAATTTCATCAGTTTCTCATGAATAAATGGAGTGGTGACTTCCCAGAATGCCTGCTTTCACCTGGTCAATGAATAGTCTACTCTCAGTTTTTTGCAGGCTACTGTACACAAAAAATATTTACTCAACCAACTTAAAATAAAGTTGGGCTAAAACTTACTGGCTTATAATTAAATATAACAGACAAACTGTACGGTAAAAAAGGGGAATGGCATGAGTTATGTTTGCTTAATAGTAATGGAGAACTCCCACTGGTTAATGATACACATACACTAAATAATATTAAACTAAACACTGCATAAATCCAGGCTTAAATGAAAGACTCATCGATAAAACATAAAAAATATATTGAAAAAACTTAATATTATAATGGAGAGCAATATTTCAGCTTAAAAGAAAAGGATAAATTTTACTTTAGCTTAGGCGGCAATAAGGTAAATTTTACAAAAATAACAAAGAGTTATAGCTCCAGGCACGACTGCTGGACACATCAAAATATACAACACTTAGTATCGAAATAATGATTGTTCAAAATCCAAGAACTATATACAATATTGAAACACAGTCACTGCTTGACAAATTCGACAGCACTAGTTCAAGGGGCGAAATGGGAGGCTCATAAATTTACACTAATTTTACGAATCTCTAACAATAGCTCATCACCTGGTGCCGTCATCAGAGAGAGTCCTCGTCCGTTCTGTAAACAAATCAGACGAGCATCACATTCTAAAATAAAAGGATATATTTTTATCATATTTTACATCATTAAGGATTTCCTAAGATTTAGATTAACTTTACAAACAAATCCCATTTATTCATGAGAAAATGATGAAATTAATGACAAAATAAATGATTGTTAAAGTCTTTCAAACGAATATATACATGTAGGCTGATGCAATGCTAATTATGGTATTACAATAAAACACACAAGGTATAACTAATGAAACTGTGTGTGATAGACAGATCACCACACTCTCCCCCCAAAAAGGGTAGGAAGCTAAATAAATCACATGTACGAACATAATAAAGTGTAGAACAAAAAACAGAAAATTAAAAGGCATCATTTACAACCTATCCTCTGCAATTAGATCTCTATGCAGTTTTTCAGCTCGACAAGCTGCTTGACGTCTAGGTCTTGGTGGTTCACTAGGTACAACTGGAGGATTGAGTGGATCTACTGGTTCTACTTCAGGAGCAACTTCCTGATGTAGTTCTAAGGGAATGAGTTTAGAAAGAGGTCTTACATACTCTGCATCAACTGTGCGGAGGAACACACTGCGTACAATACCATCTCTCCCCTTTATCAACTGAGTTACTAATCCTAAAGGATAACTGGATCTTGTTTTGTTCTCGGTTTCTATAAGAACTAACTCACCAACTTGAACTGTATATGGTTCGTCTTTGGCGCACGTTAAATGTCTTTCTCAGAGTGAAGTGAGGTAGGAATCCATCCACACCTTTTCATACTTCTTCAACATATCCGAGAGTCTAGAGTAATGAACTCTCAAATCCAACGATTCTCCAAAGGGAACATCTGCTCCAAAGGAATTGAGAGGTGGGAACAGAGTTACTGTCCTTCCATAGATTAAATGAGAAGGAGTGAGATACTCATCTCGAATATCTTCCGACAAATACGTAAGAGGTCGGGAGTTGATAACACATTCTATTTCACACAAGATGGTATGTAACTCAATAAAGGAAATACGCTTCTTGTAGAGAGACTTATGAAGACTACTCTTAACACAACCTATGAGCCTTTCAAAGAAACCACCGCTCCATGGAGAACGAGGGGTATTGAACTTCCAAAAAATGTCATTCTCTTTCATGTAAGCTTTGACTTCAGGCTCATCCTTAATGTCACTGAGGAATCGTTCTGCACCTCGAAAATTAGTACCATTATCAGAAAAGATAATGGAAGGAATTCCAAATCTAGAAGCAAATCTGCGAAATGCAAACAGAAATTCTAAGGTGGTTAAAGAACTATACAACTCAAAATGTACTGCTCTTGATGTAGTGCATGTGAATAAACACACATAAACCTTCTCACTGTAGTTACTCGTAGTTGTAGGGTCCAAAATAGTGATAGAACCAGTAAAATCCACTTCAACTGAGTTGAAGGGTCTAACAAATCTGACTCTTTCCTCTGGTAAAGGAGGGGGACCTGGTTGAGAGATCGTCTTGCCAACTGCCTTTTTACACAAAATACATGTTTTTAATATTTTCTTCACAATAACTCTACCTTTAGAGATCCAAAACTGTTTCCTAAGTCCTGACAACATTTGTCCTAATCCACAATGATGATGTTGAATATGATATTGAACTATTATAAGTTTGGTCAATGGATGTTTGGCAGGTAAATAAATTGGAAATTGTGCTTCAGGAGATAGATTTGAATTCTGTAATCTACTGCCACAACAAATTAACTGATCTTCGTTCAAATGTAAATCTAATTGTTTGACTAAATTGATGAGTTCTGAAGCTGGTTTAGCACTTTGCTCAGGTCGCTTCAAAAATGCAAATAAAGTAGGAAAACTTCGTAACTGGGCTAATCTAATACAAGCATGAAGAGTATTCAACCTGAACTTGTCGTGGAAACAATGATTACAGAACTGCTTTACATATGACGTGATTCTCATAACTTTAGTAAGAGATGAATATTTACTCATCTCAAAATGAGGAAGTATGGGTTCATTAACATTAGGTTCTGTTAAAATCTCATACACTACTGTAGAATTAACAATGAACTCTTTCTGCTGTGGATATTCTGATGGATTAAGCAAAATTGAAGGTCCATGTCTACACATGATATTGCTATTCAACTTTGATACACTAACACCTCTGATCAATATATCTGCAGGATTCTCTCCAGAGGGGACATGTAAAATGTTCAAATCAAACTTAGATCGCAAATTGCGATTTTCACACACTCTGTTTCTCACAAAAACATCTGATGATGAATCATGATACCCCCAATTAATGGCAACTTCACTGTCACACCATATAGTGCAAGCTTTGAATGCTAATTTCTCATTAGACAAGAGTGTCTGAGCTGCTGAGGCTAAAGTAAGTGAGAGTAATTCTAACTTAGGAATGGTGAGTGGAGGATTTGGTGATAATCTTACTTTACTCATAATGATATCACTAGATTTGCTTCTTAAGTCCACAGCATATGCAACTAATCCATAAGCTAATTTAGATGAATCACAAAATATGTGTAAATCTGATACACCAGGGACAATTACAAATCTAGGATATTGAATGGTTGACATCTGATTAAAATCTCTGCAAATAACTGAAAATTCTTGTACTAAAGGTTCTGGCAAAGGTTCATCCCAAGAACGCTTACTTCTCTATAATTTTGAAATGAATAACTTTCCCTTGATCAAGAGTGGTGATAACAATCCTAAAGGATCAAATACACTAGCAATTACAGATACAACTGATATCTTGGTGATTTGATGATGCACACACTCCTCCTTGCACACTTTCTGACTGGAGTACAATTTGATTTCATCGTTTACAACATTCCAAGAAATTCCTAAAACATTTACATTATTCAGATCCAATTGGTCATGATTAACACCTACTTCATCATTAAATTTTACATCATTACTCACCCAACCTTGTAATGGCATAGAGGATTCTGCTAAAATAGAATTTTCTATGGGATACTCTGTTTTTAACTGTTCAGAGTCTGAATAGGTACAAACAAAGTTATCTACATAGAAATGAGAGATCAGAGACTTAGCTACTGGATGTGAATGTGTCTCCAAGTGATATGTGAGTGTTTTCTGAAGCAAAAAGGGAGATGATGTTGTACCAAAGAGTACTACTTTAAATCTATAGGTAACTACCTTCTGAAGTGTTTCATCCTCGAACCACAAGAATCTACAGAAATCTCTGCAGTTTGGCAAAATACCTATATGTAGGAAGGCTTTGGAAATGTCTGATACAGCAGCTACAGGGTTAGTACGAAATTCAATGAGTGAATTAACAAGTTTATGGTTTAGGCTTGGGCCTGTTAGTAAACAATCATTCAGACTCTTTGACTGTGAATCAGCTCTACTAGAAGCATTAAACACTACTCTAATAGGAGTGGTAGGAGAATTCTTGTAGACTGGATGATGAGGCAAGTAATGAGTCAATCCGTCTGTAACTGAAGGGTTATCAATTTTCTCAATGAATCCCAATTCAATGAACTCATTAAAAATCTCTGAGTATTGTCCATAAAGTTCTGGATGAGTTGCAAAGGATTTAGCTAGTGACATGAGCTGACCATAAGCTCTTCTATAGTTAGCTGCTGGTCTCTCAGTGCCCTTAAAGGGTAATTCCACAAAATACTGATTGTCTGCCTTCTGGCAAGTGGACTCAAAATGACTCACTGATTGTACTTTCTCAAGTGTTAAAATTTCATTCTTAATACCAATAACATCTAAATTCCAAAGGTTCTGAACTTCGGACTCAAGGGTTTGTACTCCTACACGAGTACAAAGCACATGTTGCCCATTAACTATGTTAATTGACTGAGAACTATTTGCCCACTTTGGCATAGGTCCAAAGATAATCGAACCTGCTGGACTAGACAAAAGTGTAATTCCGGAATAGAAAGTCCGGTTTGTCTCAAATCTAGAATAGTAATCTGCACCAATTACCATACCTATGTCACTAATCACATCAGAATCAATGTTAGGCCTTACAAGTTTGATTCCCTTTTTTGTGAGTGATTCTGCAACACTAGCAATGCCAGGTACATATAACCTAGTGTTAACCTTATCATAGACGACAGCATAAATCGGAATACGTTGTGTACCAATGCGTACTACAACACGAATGAAGTCAGTTTAAGTGAGATACGAAACACTGGATTGAGTTTAAGGCACTTTACTACTGCAGAATGAATGAAAGACCGTTGATTTATGCTGTGTGACAGCATAAATCGGAATACGTTGTGTACCAATGCGTACTACAACACGAACGACGTCACACAAAATGTTTTCGGCTTGATTACCAAATGAAGTCAGTTTAAGTGAGATACGAAACACTGGATTGAGTTTAAGGCACTTTACTACTGCAGAATGAATGAAAGACCGTTGAGCACCTGTATCTAAAAACATCCTAACTGTTTCACGTACCCCAGCACCAGAAATCTTAACAATTGCAGTAGGAAGTGCTACTGAAGGAAGTGGAACCTTATTAGTCTGGACATCTGTTCTAACAGAATTAGCGACACTGTCATCTCTTCCTGACAGGATTCTAAACTTATCATCCACTACTACTTGATTAGTGGGAATGTTACTGTTAAGGTTAGTTTCATTATTGATAACTATTGGGGCATTAGACGCAACTGACACTTGATTAACTGCAGTACTATGGTTGGTTAGTTTCATGCAGAGAAAGATATGATATTTGCCATTACAATTTCTACACTCGGCCGTCTCTCTACACTGTGAGGCTCTATGCCCTTTCTGCATACACACGAAACATAGTTCAAACTCTCTAACTCTGTTCTTCCTGGCTTCATGAGTTGCGTAATTAGATTAAAACTTAGTATTATGAATATCCTTACAAAAGAGACAAGGTTTGTTCCAAGTACTTGAATCGCTAGATGACGAATTAGACTTATTTTGAGTCTGGGACACAACTACTTGTTTAGGTACTGTACTAAACCTATGATTAGAATTTGTCCTAGAATTCTGACCAGTTACTACTTTAGTTTTGGAATGTGCATCAGAATGTGAACCTTGCTTATTCCTAGACTGATCAGAGAGAATACGAGAACATTCCATGACCTTGATAAGGTGTCCAATACCATCCATCAATTGTGTAATAGTCAAAGTATAAGTACTGTACTTATTAAAAAGATATTCTAAAGTTTTAGGACTAAGTTTCTTAGCAATTATGTCTTTTATTAGGTAGTCATCACAAGGTACTTGGGTTACACCCTCTATTTGCATCAACAAACGTTGAAATGTTAAGTGAAATTCAGTCAACTCAGTTAAATTATGTTCAGGGGGTTTGATGTTCATCAAATCTAAATGTAATTGGTGCAACAAAAGGTCATTGTCGGCAATGCTTTTTCTCAACAAACTTAATGCTACAGGAGAGAAAGGAACTAGAAAAAAAGAATAAAAAAGCTGGAAGGGGAAAAGAGTCAACTAGAATCTAGACTTTCTAAACAAGAAGACAAAAACAAACAGCTGAATGACAACCTAAAGGAATTAGATGTTAGTTCACTACTCTCTTCTGAGAGAGACGAAATTGCTGCTTGGAATGTCCAGATTAAGGAAAACATTGAGAAGTTCAGAAAAGAGTTCCAGGAGCTGAATATGGAAAATGATGCCATGAAAACTTCCTTTGCTGATGCACTAAAGGGAAATGTGGCAGTAAAAGAGGCTGTAAAGGTGGTGGCACTGGAAAACATACAAACAGTTGACTATAAAGAGACAGTAATCGAAAAATGAAAGACGTTGTGATGGAAAGGGCAAACCCACTCATCAGACAGGCACTTGATAAGGAGAAGACAGTGGTAATCTCAGGCATAAGCGAGTCCCAGGAACCAACATGGCAGGGGAGACTTGAAGAAAATAAAGCTAGGGTTGTAGACCTGATAAGAAAGCTTGGAGTAGTATATGGTCCCGAGGATATTGTAAACATACACCAACTAGGTAAATATTCGAGGGAAGGAAAGCCGAGACCAACAAAAGTAACCTTTGAGAGAGGGGAAACATGTAGGGAAATATTGTTGAGAAAAAAAAGTCTAAAAGACCTTCAAGAATTCAAAGAAGTGTTCATTAGACAATACAGAACACAGGAAGAGATGGGAAAGATCAAAAACTTGTTGCAAGAGGCAAGAAGGTTAAATGATGAAAGAAATGAAGAAGAGAAGAAAAATTTTCATTACAGAGTTCTTCCAGACAAAGGGGAGATAAAGAAGATAATGACAGAAGATCAGGGGATGGGGCCTCATTAAGATTGTTATACACAAATGCTGATGGATTAGCTGGTAAGGCAGTAGAATTAAAAGATAGGATTCACAACAGTAAGGCAGATATAGTAGCAATTACAGAGACTAAGTTGAGTGAGGACATAAACAGTGTCACAGTTTTTCCTAAGGGTTTCAGAATACTAAGGGTTGAAAGATCTGAGAGGACTGGTCGAGGGATAGCACTGCTCATAAGTGAAAGGATTCAAGTCGAAGAAATAAACTTGGCTATAGAAAGTGAGTTCAAGGAATTTCTTGTTGCTCGCATAAATACTGGGTCAGAGAGCATTAAAATAACTGTTGTATACAACCCACCAAGGAACCAAAATAGGCTTGAAGCTTATGAGGAAAGTCATATAGGTACTATTGAAGTCATAAACTCAGTTGTTAACATGGCACGGGAAAAAAAAATGTAGGATTTTGATTATGGGAGACTTTAATCATAAAGAGATAGATTGGATAAATCTTGACCCACACAGTGGTGAGGACTCATTCGGGGCAAGATTCCTAGATTGCGTACAAGTGAATTTCCTACACCAACATGTAATGGAACCAACAAGGGCCAGGGGTGGGGATGAGCCATCACTACTTGATCTAGTGTTCACAGATAATGTGTTGGATATTGAAAAAATTGAGTATGAACCACCAATTGGAAAGAGTGACCACTGTGTGTTGTTGATGGAGTATATCATTGAAGATATTCTTCCTGAGAGTAGAGGCACTGAGGACATGAGGAGGAACTATCCGAAAGGAGATTATATCAAAATGAATGAGCTTTTTGCAGTTATTGACTGGAGAACCTTATTTTACAACAAATCTGTACAAGAAATGTATGACATCTTTTGTGAGAAATATGGGAAGATAGTAGATTGCTGCATACCTGTCACCAAAGTAGGTGTATTTCATGCCAGAGAGAAATGGTTCGATAATGGGTGTAAAAGAGCTAAGGAGTGGAGAGACAAATGCTGGAAAAGGTATAGGAGGAAAAAAACATAAATGCCTGGCAAACCTACAAAAGAGCAAGAAATGACTACCTAAGTAAAAGGAGAGAGGCATAGAGAGATTATGAGAGGGACATCACCAGGAAGGCTAAGGAAAATCCCAAGCTTTTCCACAGCTTTATCAGAGGAAAACTGAAGGTAAAAGAACAGGTTTTAAGGCTAAAGAGAGCGGATGGAAGCATCACTGAGACGGATGAAGAGATCTGCAAAGAATTGAACAAGGAGTTTCAGTCAGTATTTACAGTAGAAAATACCCCACCCCCTCAGATTGCAGTGATAGAAGCTCAAGGGCCGGTATTAGAGAACATCAACCTTACAGCCACAGAGGTATGCAAAGCGCTGATGGATTTAGATGTTCATAAAGCTACAGGTCCTGATGACATATCCCCTCATGTGCTTAAAAAATGCGCAAACACAATATCAGTGGCACTAAGTATCATATTTAAGGAGTCACTGGAGTCGGGGGAGATTCCAAGATGCTGGAAACAAGCAAATGTGATACCTATCTTCAAAAAGGGAAGGAGGGATACGGCTCTGAACTATAGACCAGTTTCCTTGACCAGCATAGTTTGCAAAGTTATGGAGAAACTACTAAGGAAACATATCTCTCTTCACTTGGAATCCTTCAACTTTTTGTCAGTGAGGCAACATGGCTTCAGAGAAGGTAGATCAACAGTAACAAACTTATTAGAATTTTATGATGAGGAAGCCAAATCTTACAGGAAAGAGAGGGCTGGGCAGATTGCATATTCCTAGACTTCCAGAAAGCGTTTGACACTGTTCCACATGGGAGACTTATTAGGAAGCTGCAATCAATGGCTAGAATGGGTGGAAATGTTTTGGAATGGATAAAAACGTGCTTAGAAGGAAGGGAACAGAGGGTTAGAGTAAGACACTCAGTGTCTGAATGGAGAAGAGTTAGTAGTGGAGTTCCACAGGGTTCAGTTTTAGGGCCACTTTTGTTCCTTGTATATGTAAATGACCTACCAGAGTCTGTAAATTCATTCATGAATATGTTTGCAGATGATGCAAAGATTGTGAAGAAAGTAAAAAACGAGAACAATGGTAGAGAACTTCAGGATCTAAATAATCTGCATGAGTGGTCAGAAAAGTGGCTAATGAAATTCAATACTTCAAAATGTAAGGTAATGAGAATGGGTACAAGTGCAAGAAGGCCCAAACTTGACTACTCGGTGGCTGGAGTACAACTTCAAGAGACAGAAAATGAGAGAGATCTAGGAGTAAACATACTGGCAGATTTGTCTCCAGAAATACATATAAATGGCATAGTAAGGGCAGCATATGCATTCTTATCAAATGTAAGGGTAGCCTTCAGGCACATGGACAAGGAAATGTTAAGAAATATTTATGTAACCTATGTGAGGCCAAAACTCGAATATGCAGCCCCCTTTTGGAATCCGCACTTGAAAAAGCACATAGCTAAGCTTGAAAAAGTTCAAAGACATGCCACGAAACTGGTGCCAGAAATACGCAATCTCAGTTATGATGAGAGGCTGAGGGAATTAGACTTACCATCACTCAAAGCTAGAAGAGTGAGGGGGGATATGGTGACAGTCTTTAAATTCCTTCATGGTTATGATAGAGTGGATAGGGATCGATATTTTGATATGGCTTGCTCTAGAACTAGAGGTCATAGTTTGAAGCTTCGTAAGAAAACTTCTTTGCAGGATGTAAGGAAATACTTTTTCAGTGTAAGAGTAGTTGATAATTGGAATTCGCTAAGCGAGGAGGTAGTTAATGCTATCTCAATCCATGGTTTTAAGGACAGGTATGATAAGTATCACTAAGTCTAAAATGGAACCGATCAGGAGACGGGAAGATACGAGCTTTGGGCTCTTTCCCGTAAACACAATTAGGTAATCACAATTAGGTAATCACTCACACACACACACACACACACACACACACACACACCACATGTACTCCATATATAGCTTAAGGGATTTTTTTTTATATGCACCTTGTATATAATTTGCTATAGGACTATGGTTGCTGTTGCATCATAATTGCATCATAGAGCATTTGCAAATTCCATATATATATATATATATATATATATATATATATATATATATATATATATATATATATATATATATATATATATATATATATATATATATATATATATATATATATATATATATATATATATATATATATAAATATATATATATATATATATATATATATATATATATATATATATATATATATATATATATATATATATATATATATATATATATATATATATATATATATATATATATATATATATATATATATATATATAAGATTAGGAGTGTGACACCGGGACATTGTTACAAAATACATTTATCTTGATGTTTACAATTTTTCTACGATTGTGACGCCAGGAAGGGCAAAATAAAAATAATAAATAAATCTGCCCTCATCTGGCCTGGGCACGAAGAAAACATAAAGTAAAAAGAGACAGAGATGGGGAGTATTGCGACTTGTCATATGTGAAAGGATGATAATAATAGATGTGTAACAAATATCCGAGAATATACGGTGTTGATGTAGGAAGAGAAAAAGAACCGTAACTGAAGGAAGACTTAACATTGAACTGTCCTGGACAGATCTATTTAAGTCCAAAAGACCCCTCAGTTGTAGTATCACAACGGGTGGTTGGTGATGTGTCGTTTAAGTAAATCATGCAGTCAAGATTTCAAATATACAGTCAGGTAGTCTAGGCCAACATACCCGAGGATCAACAGAGAACTATTTAAGATATCAGTAATGATTTTTATACCCAAGCCCGGGAAAAGCACTACCCTAGCCGAAAATTATCGCCCAATATCTCTCCTAGAAGTCCCAGGGAAAATATTCGAAAAAATAATACACTCCCGAGTATACAAATATTTAGATTTAAATGACTTCACCCCCCCCCAACCAACACGGATTCAGAAGAGGCAGGGGTACACACATACAGCTCTAACGTATCTCTACGAGAAGATAGCCATCTCACAACGTCTCAAGAGACTGTGTAATGATTTGGGCAGAGATGCCTCCTCTGCTTTTGACAAAGTATGGAGAGACGGACTAATATTTAAGATTATAAAACTTCAGTTACCCCCATTAACAACAAAAATTTTATCAGACTTTATATCTGACAGAAAGTCAGTTATTAAAATAAACGAACCCATGGGAACTCAATTCGAACTCAGAGCTGGCGTTCCCCAAAGATCGAATCTAAGTCCGCTTCTCTATGCTTTCTTTACAAGAGATATACCAAAGCCAGAACCAGGATGCACAACAATTATATTCGCCAACGACATTACCCAAATAATTACTGACCATAATAAGAACTATTTAGCAAGAAAAACACAACGTGAAATAATAAAAATAAATGACTACGAGAAAAAATGGAAAATTAAAACCAGTATTAACAAATTTAAACTTTTATCTATTTCAGCTTGGAAACCATCGGATGTGATAATTAATAATAATAGAATAAATATCTCCAATAGCCTGAAAACCCTGGGTCTAACCTTAAACAAAACAGGGGTGAAGCCACGCATAAACAATAGATTAATACAGTGTAAAATGGCATCAACTAAGCTAAAAAGATTTAACCTACTACAAGCCAAAGATAGAGTAACTTTATACAAAACTTTAATAAGACCTTTACTAATATACCCTCCAATACCTGTGTGCATATTATCCAAATCTAATCTTTTAAACTCCAAGCCATCCAGCATATTAATTTAAGGAGAATTCTCACTGAAAGACCACCATTTATAGAGAGAATGGAAGAGATCCACAAGAGCCTTAAAGTCGAGGCACTAAATACATATATATTTAAAATGGCATAAAAAAAAAACTGGGGAAAAATGAAAATGGACTTTCAAGAGTTACTTCAAGAAACATATAACTTAAACAATGAAAGAAACAGTGACCATTCCTGGTGGAAAAGAATTTCTCCAATATTATCGGGAAATCCACCAGAACCGGTATACACCAGATAAAGCCAAAGCTCAAAAAAAAATCCTACTAACTCCTTATATATTGCACGTGTATATTTGTTTATGCATATGCATATGTGGATGTACACGGGCAAAACACTTCAATTAATTCAAAAATGCTAATTCACCTAAAGTGTCTTTCTCTGTTTGTGTGTGTTCGCATATACATATGGGGGAGGAAATGTAAGCATGTGTTTATATAGGAGCATGTGTATGTATACATATGTGTGCGCAATTGACATTTTGATCTATCCCTCTCATAAAACTACTCTTCTCAAATGCTGTCAAAAAAAAAGGAAAAAAATAATTTGAACTCTTTCCCTAATACTTTGTTCTTCTCACTATACAAAAACAAATCTTATATACATGGAAATAAATGTGCAAACTAACAACTCATGTAAAGACAAAAGAATCAACTTAAAACTTACAATTTACATAGTCTTGAGCGAGCGTTTTGGGGCATCTCAAGTGTAAGCCATACCTATTTTATTAAATAACATATCAGCTAAGCAAGAGGGACTGCCCCTCTCTATTCATCTATTCCTTCTTTAATTTTCGTTCTTGTCCCCCCCAATCCTCCTAATCCTATATCCCCCTCTCTTCAGTGATGACACCCTGCATAGGGCTAAGAGAGTTCACTCGACGCCGTCACTGTTCTTCCCCCACCTATCCTATCCCATCCTAAAGAAGAAGAATAGGAGAACCATACCCATTGGAATCGATATTATTATTAACAAAAAAAAACAGCAACAACAACAATAATAATATCTAAAATAATAATATCATTATTATTATTATTATTATTATTATTATTATTATCAAATGAAACTGGCGAGAACTTATTCAATCGAGGTAAAAGTGGGGGGGGGATGTTTGAAAACGCCGTTGAATTTGGGGGAGGAGGAGGAGGTGCGAGTGACATAAGATCGTGCCGGATGGGCGGGGGGTAGAAAGAGATCCTCCTCCCTACATTATGAACACTTGAGTACGCTATAATTTAAAATGGGAAGAAAACGACTTTTTTTTTTATGACACCAGGACGGAAGAAAAAAAATTGCCCTCATCGGGCTTGGGCACGAAGAAAACAAAGAGATACAGAGATGGAGAGTGTTGTGACTGGTCAGATATGAATTAATAATAATGTACCTAAGAGATAGCCCGAAGAAATCTTGAGAGAATAGGAGACACAGAGGTTACGCAATGGCAAAAGGGATATGTTGAAAGGAAAGAAAACCGTTGAACTGCTCTCTCTCTCTCTCTCTCTCTCTCTCTCTCTCTCTCTCTCTCTCTCTGTTTATCTATATATCTATCTATGTGTGTATGTGTGGTCATACTCTTATTGGAACATCAATATGTAGTCTTCATGACACGAAGACAATAATACGGAGATCAATCCACACTTTGAAAGGTTTAAATATAAACAGCAAATACTCAATGTTTTCACCCTCCACCGGGGCTCATTAAGAGCTTTTAGAGAACTTACATATAAATATAGTGAAGAAACTTCTTTAACAGGACAACGGAGAAGCATAAAATCACCAAATTATGCATTTTTATATTAAAAAGTATATATATATATATATATATATATATATATATATATATATATATATATATATATATATATATATATCAAATTGTTAAAATCAATTAAGAAAATTATGATAATTTATCTTATTATGATAGAAATGGCTGAAAACGTTAAATTACCTATTAAAATAAGGTGATGTCAATTATGAAAGTCGTCAAAAATTGAATACAATAAAGAAGAATCTTTGGAATACTTACATTGTCAGTAAAATTACACATATAAAATGCCATATATATACCTTTTCCTTATAAATTAAAATGCAATTAAAGAATTAAATTACTAAAATAAGATTCATGGCTCTTCGATTTCAATTTCAATTATTCTTTGTTAATGTGAAGGAAACGAATAACCTACTTTGTGACCCTATGAGCTGGTAACACCCAATCCTTGATAACGTGTTGATAGAGATGATCACAAATCATGAGGAAAAGTTTTGGCAAATAATCAAACTATGATTCATAAATTTCAGAATAGTCATGCCAACTTAAGGAGTTGTGAAATTATATAAACCTGGATATCGACTTTGAGAGAGAGAGGGAGAGAGAGAAACATGTGTCTGTCTATCTGTGCTTGTGAAGAAAATGTGGCAATAATTAAAAGCTAATTAAATAACAGAATATTGTATTAAAGGCTGTTGGGAGCCTACCGTTCCTTACCTTCAAAAGGAGTTGACTGAGACTCTCAACATAGTGTACTTTCTTCATCATAGATAAATACATCGAATCAAGCGAATGAGTAAGTTTTTGTATGATTATTGTGCATACTTAGTACCGCGAGATCGCGTTGTTATCTTTCGTGAATTCGTTACGAGGTATTATCAAAACTACATCGCGTATTGAAACTCTTCTACGCTGGTTTTAATGATGCTTCCTTCATTCGTGATGAGTTCATGAAATAATTGTTGGTGCTTTTTTAAAGTGCGATCTATATCTCGTATCTCTGTCGTCTATTGTACCCTAATCTAACCTAAATAAACTAACCTAACCTAATCATCATGGCATTGTAGTGGCATAGTGTATTTTCTTTCTATATTTGGAGTGTTGTAGTGGTATGATATATGTCTTCTTTATTTATATATTAATTTATTTATTAATTGATATATATATTTTCACTTTATTTATTATTAATTTTGTTGTTGTTGTAAAGTGATCCCTTAATTTTTGCTTCTTTTTGTCATAACGAACTGTACATTGTTTTGGTTTTCTGTTTTTAGGGTAACACTGACTGTATTGCGGCCTTTTTCGTGTAGTGTGATATTTTTGGTCTGTTCATTTTCGATACATAAAAATTGCTTCATAATTATGACTTTGGCCTATTTTGTTACCTTAAATTATATTGTGGTAATCTCGATATCTTGTCAGACTGAACTATAAAGTGGTGACCACCGTAGTGACAAGATATAGGAGTGACAAGATATCGAGATTACCACAATATAATTTAAGGTAACAAAATAGGCCAAAGTTATAATTATGAAGCAATTTTTATGCATCGAAAATGAACAGACCAAAAATATCACACTACACGAAAAAGGCGGCAATACAGAGTCAGTGTTGCCATAAAAACAGAAAACCAAAACAATGTACAGTTCGTTACGACAAAAAGAAGCAAAATTAAGGGATCACTTTACAACAACAACAAAATTAATAATAAATAAAGTGAAAATATATATATCAATTAATAAATAAATTAATATATAAATAAAGAAGACATATCTCATACCACTATAACACTCCAAATATAGAAAGAAAATACACTATGCTACTACAGCATGTTTAGCATAAAGTAGCAATATATACTATATTCAATTAATTATAATTGTCCATAGCACGAGGGCTATAGTATTATCTGGTAGGATGTTCTTAACGTATCTGAATTCATCTCTATATTCTACAAAACCTGAGAACAGCTATCCATCTGCATACCAAAAATCTCCTGACGAATAATAGAATCTGAATTTCAGATCAAAACTTAGCACGAGGGTCTGCCCCTCTCTTTTTTCTCTATTTAATTTTCGTGCTTTTCCCTCCATTTCCCTTATATCCTTAATTCCCTCCCCCTTTTTTCCCTCCTATCCTATCCCATCCTAAAAAAAAAAAATCTCATAATACATTTTGTTAAACAAAACTAAGTGTATCTACTGCTCACAGACTCTTACCAATTTTAAATTGGAGGATGTAGGTACTGAAAAAAAATTATCTAATTCATTTCGTTGAAATTCCAAAAACAACATCAACAGGGGCATACGTGGACAGGCTTTTGTAACATCAAAACTTGCTTAACATTTTCTCTTCGCTGATATGCATTATCACAAACCTTATCTGCAAAGTTCATGGAATTAATTATAGGAGAGTTCAATATTGTTCCAACTCTCTCTCTCTCCTCTCTCTCTCTCTCTCTCCTCCTCCTCCCTACGGCTTCTAAATTGTGTTAAACAATTTTGCTTATTATTAGAAACTAAAATATGGATATTTATGACAATTTGTTCTCTAAAATTCTGAGTATAAGCTTTAGTGAATATCTGTGCCAAAATACTTAAAAAAAGCTCTAACACCGCTATATTATTATTATTATTATTATTATTATTATTATTATTATTATTATTAACACATGACTGATGCATAAGTATTAATTAACACCATCCAGAGTATAAAAATTGTGTGTCGGGATAAGCCTATACGTCTTTAACCCTTCGTTTGCCGTAAGGGGTCAAAATGACCCCACAGAATTTCTTAAATGTTGCCAATTTGGTATTTATTGACTTAGGTACAAAACGTTTTGTGACGTAGAAGTGTCTAGTTTGAGAATTACAAAGCCGCAAACTTCACTGGGGTCTCTGTAGACCCAACCTGGCAATCCGTGTTACTTGGATTTTTTTCACAAAAGTTCATATAAATAATAATAATTGTGACCTAGGGTACTATAACTGCTAGAATATCCAACTTATCATGTTTTGAAAAGTATGCATAGATAAGAATGATATGAATTCAATCTGTAGGTACTTTCAACACTTAGATATGAAAACTATGAAAAATTTTGCATAAATTGATAAGATATGGATTAAAGAAAAAAAAAAGTAAATATGATTTGTTGGTTGACTTCATGCTTCATGCGAAAAATAACATGCAAATAACAAAACAGTTTAGACTTTATTAATATGAAAAATATGCATTTTCAATATGGGGTCTCACAGACCCCGCTCGGCATTCCGAGTCACAAAATTTCACTTGGCGTACGAAGGGTCGTGGGAAGGAAATTCATAGAAGAATTTTTACACATGAACTATAGTACCAAGTTTGAGATAAGAAAACATAGGATTTAAAATGTATTCTTTGTTATTTTCATCTTTAGGCAATCATTTTAGGCATTCGTGGATGAGAGTATTTTCCTATTAAAAACCAAAGTTAACCTTTGAAAAAAGCGTAAGATAACAGGCATAGAGGTTTAACAAAGAATTTTGAATCCTTTTGAAATATGATATCTTCAACTGCCAAAAGAGAGAGATCTTAATACTAGTACAATGGCAAAGAAAGAAATGGGACATGAAATTTACGTCAGAATGGCGGTAAATAAGCTCTGCATATTCTACTGTATACCAATTCAGCATTTGAAAAATGTTACATTATTGCAAATCAAATATAACTAAATCTAGCATTATATATACGAATAGAGATAGACAAGTAGATGTATTTAAGACAGAATTGGATGTTCTAGTATTAACAGATTAGATGTCTTCTGTTTTATAACTGACCTAATGCTGTTGTGTCATTTCTGTACAATCACAAGACTTTTTTTTATATGACGTTTGTTGCCCTTTTAATGTAAATCACCAAACTGACTTAATTTCATCTCATGCAAAACTCGGTCTACAATATGGCATTCATTGACTTGCTAATTTTATGGTTATATTAATATTGTACAGGGTGGCCGGTGTAACCGAGGGATAGCCTCCTGGCTAGTACAGTGGTAATGAGCTGGCCTCGCATTCGCGAGGTCGACGGATCGCGTCTCATCCAGATAAGAGAGTTTAAGCTGTTTACTGGGGAGGTTACTGCTGTGGTTAATCACCACAGTGGGGGGTGTTGGGGCCTGTGCAGGCTGGCGACCGCCCTATGGATCCTCCATGACCCGTTCCACCCATCCGTGGGTGGAGAATCTAAAACAACAACCGAGAGATAATGCTCGAAACTATGATTTGTCATTTCGTGGAATCGTGGTCTTCCACCGTCTGAGAAAAGAAAGGGCATTCGCTCAGGGTAACGCTCACACTTACTAAAATCAAAGTCCTTCCCAAAAAGGTACCGTCCTGGCTCTTCATAAAGAAGAGAGTTCGTGACATAAAGCCAATCACGTCGCATAAATATTGAACTGGGTATATATTGCCTCACCCAAATTAGGTTTACTATATTGTTGTACACCCTTTGTTTCCCTTCAATTTTTTTTTTTTTTTATAAACTGGAGAAGAGGCACCTTCAGCACCGTCAACCGGAGAAAACACTCCTCACAACTGGCCAACTGGAGATAATGCCTCTCATAATCAAGCAACTGGATATAGAGCACATTAAGTTAGATTAGGTTAGGTAAGGTTAAGTCCAATTGGCCAATCATGAGGAGTGCCCTCTCGAGTTGACAGCACTTGAGGTGCGTCTTCACCAGTTATCCGATTTTTTTCATATAATTTATTTCTTCGTTTGTATTGAATTTGCCTCTGACGCATTTATTATTAATTTTTTTTTCTAAGTTCTATGTGTCACTAATAGTCCCCATTCTGGTGCTGGACATAGACCGGTTGGACCTGAGGAATGAAGCTGGATGCCCTTATTAACGCTCTGCGGTAGGTTCGAATGTAAGTCTGTCAATTCCCGAGTCGAGTATTTTAAGCACTGGGCTAACGCTGTCTCTTCCCTAGTTATCTATCATTGCGTAATCTAGGTGTTACGTTTACGAGATATGCATCGTCATCAATTTCATTTACGTCTTAATAGTTTCTGTTGTATTTGCTCTATTTTGGTGATCTTTTTTCTTTCGCTTCTTATTTTGCTAAACTCATTTTCATGCATTTTGTTTTACATTGTCGTTGAGTGTTTACAGTCATAATTAAGAAGAGCGAACAAGGGCTTAATTTTAAGCACTACAGGATATCCCAAAAACGGTACTCACATGTGAGTACTTGTGGCACCATGTTACTCATGACATGGTCATAAACTGACGTTTATATTTCTGAACATAAAGCAGGTGCTAAATTCACTTGAATATCTCTGAGTATGGCACTATGGATAGTAGGTTGGCCATGGCACCAGCCGCCCGTTGAAAGACTACGACTGAAGGTATTAGGATGCAACTAGGACTGGTCCAGACAGTTCCAGGTTGAATCTTCCTTCAGGACGGTTCTTTCCTCATGCCTACATCTACACTGAATATTCTGGCATATTCATTACACATCTCTTGCTATTCCATTACATTTGACAAGTCACAACATTCTGCACATCTGTCTCTTTTACTTTCCTTTTCCTCACATTTTGTCATTATATATGGAAGGTTCACAACTAATGGCCCCCAGTACCCGGCATAGTGGGGTGCGAAGAATCTCCGGGGATCGTGTTGACTCCACCATTGGCTTGAGGGCAGACACGCCTGGTGGTAGTAATGGTTCTGCTCTTAACCTTGCACCTCCTAATAGATCTGCTTCTTTCACTCTTCACTATTCAAACATTCGTGGGCTGAACTCTAATCTTTCGTCTGTGGAACAGCACTTGGGCTCTTTCCTCCCTAACCTCCTCCTCCTATCTGAAACCCAGTTGTCTATACATGCTTCCACTGACCCTTTCCAAATCTCCCACTATAATCTGTATACTCGTTTTCGTTCCAAAGGTGGGGTCTGTGCTTACTGCAACATTAACACTCCTACTGTGAGGCTCATGGACCTTGAATCTCCTGACTTTGATATTCTCTGGCTAAAAGTCTATCTCTCCACTACCACTATTACCCTTTGCTTCTGCTACTGTTCTCCAAACTCCACCGAGTTTGTATCTTTCTTTGAATATCTCTCCTCGTGCCATGAGTCCTTGCTATCTTCTCACCCACATGCCGAAGTTCTCTACATTGGAGACTTCAATGTACACCACAGTGAGTGGCTTCATTCTTCTCACACTGATGTGGGAGGAAGCGAGGCTCTTGCTTTCTCTATTACTCATGATCTGGAGCAAATTATTAAACATCCTACTCGTGTTCCTGATCGTCACGAACAAGCTGCTAACATTCTTGACCTTTTATTTACTTCTAACCCTTCAAACTACTCTTATTCCGTGCTTTCCCCTCTTGGTAAATCTGACCACTCCATGATCTCTGTATCGTCCATTTTCGCTCCCCCACCACCAATCCCTCCTACTCAACGCCGCCTTTGGCACTTCGAGCGAACTCAATATGAAAATTTGCGTAACTTTCTCTTTGACTTTCCATGGGATGACTACTGCTTTCGGTCCCGCAACCCTGATCGGGTAGCTGTAAAAGTTGCCGAGATCATGACCGCGGGAATGGAGGCGTACATCCCCTCTTCTACAAAAACTTTCTCTCCCCCTAAACCTTGGTTTGACCGTGCCTGCTCCATGGCTATCCAGGCTAGGAATCAGGATCACCGATCTTACCAAGCCTCTCCGTCCGATTTAACTCGCTCTGCTTTTATTATAGCTAGGAATCGCTGTACAGCTCAGATTCGAAGGTCTAAGGCTTCCTTTATAAGAAGGAAAGTTGATGACCTTAACTCCTCTCCCACTGAAAAATGCTTCTGGTCCTTAGCCAAAAACCTCTCCAAAAACTTCTGTAACTCAAGCTTTCCCCCTCTCATTCGTTCTGATGGTTCTATAGCTTGCTCTCCCACTGACAAAGCCACTCTCTTTGGCTCTCATTTTTCTGCCAACTCTTCTATCAACAATTCCAGCGCACCTGTTCCTCAGTCTTTTCCCCTCTCTAACCCTATGCTCTCCCTTATCCTTTCTTCACGCAAAGTTCATAAGGTTCTTCGCTCACTAAAGACAAACAAGGCATCTGGTCCCGATGGTATCCCTGCAAGGTTCCTTAAGGAGTTTGCAGATGAACTGGCTCCCGTGCTTTGCCGTCTTTTTTGCCTCATTCTGTCAACCAGTATCTATCCTTCATCTTGGAAGCATGCTCTAGTTCAACCTGTTCCTAAGAAGGGTGACTGCTCTATTCCTTCTAACTACCGACCTATTGCTGTAACCTCCTCTATTGCTAAAGTTTTCGAAACTTTCCTCAATGCTCACTTCTTGAAACGCCTTGAATCTAACTCACTTATCTCCGATCACCAGTACGGCTTCCGCAAGGCAAGATCCACTGGTGATCTCCTGTCCTATCTTACTCATGTATGGTCATCTTCTCTGAGGAACAATGGGGAATCCTTTGTCGTCGCCCTTGATATCTCTAAGGCTTTTGACAGAGTCTGGCACAAGGCTCTGTTTTCCAAACTCCCTGCCTACGGCTTTACCCCTTCTTTCTGTTCTCTGATTTCCAGTTTTCTCACTGACCGTTCTATATCTGTAGTTATTGATGGCGCGACATCTAGCCCTTTCTCTGTGTCCAGTGGTGTTCCACAGGGCTCTGTTCTTTCACCTACTCTCTTCCTTCTCTTCATCAATGATCTTCTACAGTCCCCATCTTCCTCTCTTCTTCATGCCTTTGCCGATGATTCTACCCTTCACTTTTCCTCTGCCTTTTCTTCACAACCTTCATCTGTTACTCGTAATCAATCTCGTATCACTCTTTCTTCTACTCTTAACTCCGATTTGCAGAGAGTATCTGAATGGGGCACTAAAAATTTAGTTAAATTCAATGCCTCCAAGACACAGTTTCTGGCTATCTCTTTATCTTCTTCTCCTCCTGATAACCCTATTGTCTTCGAAACTAATGAAATTTACCCTCTTAACTCTATCAATATATTAGGAATCCATATAGCCTCTAACTTGTCTTGGAGGAATCACATAATCCAAATTTCTAAATCTTCATCCAAAAAATTGGGGTTTTGTTTCGTTTTCGTTATTACTTTTCCTCATTGTAGTTACTTAAAATTTACAAAGGTCTTACCCGCCCCTGCTTAGAATACTGCTCACACATCTGGGGTGCTTCTTCCTTTACTTATCTTCTTGATAGGGTTGAATCTAAGGCAGTCAGACTCATTAATGATCCTTCTCTTACTTCTAACCTGGATTCTCTCTCTCTTCGCCGTAAGGTATCTTCCCTTTCGCTTTTCTATCGCTACTACTTCCATCGCTGCTCTGATGAGTTGGCGAGTTGCATCCCTCCTCCACTGCCGAGGCCGCGTAACACTCGCCAAGCGGCCTCATCTCACAGGTACTGTGTGGAGATTTGTAGCTCGCAGATTGGTCGGTGCAGCGACTGCTTCTTCCCATCTACCTCCAGACTCTGGAACTCTCTTCCTCCTTCTGTCTTTCCTAATTCTTATGACCTTTCATCCTTCAAAAAGCAGATCTATCGTCATTTCAGAGGCTAGTCCTCCATATCTCTGGGTCCTCTTTACTTTGACTGTTTTTTCTGTCTGTCGTTTTCCTTTGTGTGACATTACCTCATCTCTGCCTTGCCCTTAACTTTTTCTTTTCCTTCGTCTTGGTATTTTCTCGTGCCCGGGCCTTTGTTGATGAGGGCAGTTTCTGCCTATCCCGGTGTCACTCTCTTTTATAAAAAAAAAAAAAAAAAAAAAAAAAATAATAATAATAATAATAAAAATTTTAGTCACACGTTCTTAAATGATGTTAGGATTATGACAGATTTATATATATATATATATATATATATATATATATATATATATATATATATATATATATATATATATATATATATATATATATATATATATATATATATATGAATCATTTTTTACCCTGACCGGGACTCGAACCTAGGACTTATAATTACTAAGTCAAGGCGCTACCAACTACACACCACAGAAGGTTAAAAGTTCTCCAACCTTATAGCTTATATCTGCTATACTTAGGAATGAACGCATTCTATGTGAATGCCACTATGTTCACATTACAGTTCCCCAACCCCACTCGTGGTTTCATTTTCGCATTTAATTCAATTCATTACACATGTGAAAACATGAAACTTTTTTTACCCCGACAGGGACTCGAACCTAGGACTTATAATTACTAAGTCAAGGCGCTACCAACTACACACCACAGAAGGTTAAAATGTTTGTGATATATTTTTTCTTTTTTTCAGACAAGAAAGAATTTTTTTCTCAGAAGTTTATGAAATTAAATATTTACTATGGCTCTAAGGAAACAAAAGATTTTTGTTTTTTTTGCTGTCCTATGATATCAAATGAAAGTGAAAGACGGTATCCATAATTTGAGACGTGTTAGTGAAATCCGAAATGACAGTAATTTTGAAATGGTACAGAAAGTTTACACTGTTAAAGTGCATTAGATATATAGGCGTGATTCAATAAGAGAGATGTAAAAAAGAAAAGAGAAAATTCACAAGAAACACAGCAGACCATGAGATAAAAAAGAAAATTTTGACTTCAAAGGTAAGTGCTTGTTCTGTGGCAATATATGTGATATTGCATCAGAACTGAAAAGGCATGCGCAAAAGCGAAGAACAATTTGGGAAGTTAGCGTTCAGCATTCGATAAAGAAAATGTCAGCCTTTGCTAAACAAAGAAAAGTTGAAAGGGATGAGAAAGTATTAAAATGAGTTAACAGTGTCCTACGTCTTGTTGCTGAAGAAGCACGTTATCGTGATGTGTGCTACGCAAAGTGTTTTTGCCCGACATCATCATCTATCAAAAGAGGAAGTCCAAAGGATGAACACAATGACAGCGCTTTTGAAAAATAGGTTAATGAACATATATGGATATGGAGTAATGTTCTTCCAAATGAAGAAAAGACCAAGAGTAGTTTGTTTCCGTGGCTATGGACTACAATTGATCAATACCTGGTACACACACACACACACACACACAAGCACACATACTCACACACTGCGCTGATGGATTTAGATGTTCATAAAGCTACAGGTCCTGATGACATATCCCCTCATGTGCTTAAAAAATGCGCAAACACAATATCAGTGGCACTAAGTATCATATTTAAGGAGTCACTGGAGTCGGGGGAGATTCCAAGATGCTGGAAACAAGCAAATGTGATACCTATCTTCAAAAAGGGAAGGAGGGATACGGCTCTGAACTATAGACCAGTTTCCTTGACCAGCATAGTTTGCAAAGTTATGGAGAAACTACTAAGGAAACATATCTCTCTTCACTTGGAATCCTTCAACTTTTTGTCAGTGAGGCAACATGGCTTCAGAGAAGGTAGATCAACAGTAACAAACTTATTAGAATATTATGATGAGGTAAGCCAAATCTTACAGGAAAGAGAGGGCTGGGCAGATTGCATATTCCTAGACTTCCAGAGAGCGTTTGACACTGTTCCACATGGGAGACTTATTAGGAAGCTGCAATCAATGGCTAGAATAGGTGGAAATGTTTTGGAATGGATAAAAACTTACTTAGAAGGAAGGGAACAGAGGGTTAGAGTAAGACACTCGGTGTCTGAATGGAGAAGAGTTAGTAGTGGAGTTCCACAGGGTTCAGTTTTAGGGCCACTTTTGTTCCTTGTATATGTAAATGACCTACCAGAGTCTGTAAATTCATTCATGAATATGTTTGCAGATGATGCAAAGATTGTGAAGAAAGTATAAAACGAGAGCAATGGTAGAGAACTTCAGGAGGATCTAAATAATCTGCATGAGTGGTCAGAAAAGTGGCTAATGAAATTCAATACTTCAAAATGTAAGGTAATGAGAATGGGTACAAGTGCAAGAAGGCCCAAGCTTGACTACTCGGTGGCTGGAGTGCAACTTCAGGAGACAGAAAATGAGAGAGATCTAGGAGTAAACATACTGGCAGATTTGTCTCCAGAAATACATATAAATGGCATAGTAAGGGAAGCATATGCATTCTTATCAAATGTAAGGGTAGCCTTCAGGCACATGGACAAGGAAATGTTCAGAAATATTTATGTAACCTATGTGAGGCCAAAACTCGAATATGCAGCCCCCTTTTGGAATCCGCACTTGAAAAAGCACATAGCTAAGCTTGAAAAAGTTCAAAGACATGCCACGAAACTGGTGCTAGAAATACGTAATCTCAGTTATGATGAGAGGCTGAGGGAATTAGCCTTACCATCACTCGAAGCTAGAAGAGTGAGGGGGGATATGGTGAGAGTCTTTAAATTCCTTTATGGTTATGATAGAGTGGATAGGGATCGATATTTTGATATGGCTGGCTCTAGAACTAGAGGTCATAGTTTGAAGCTTCGTAAGAAAACTTCTTTGCAGGATGTAAGGAAATACTTTTTCAGTGTAAGAGTAGATGATAATTGGAATTCGCTAAGCGAGGAGGTAGTTAATGCTATCTCAATCCATAGTTTTAAGGACAGGTATGATAAGTATCACTAAGTATAAAATGGAACCGATGAGGAGACGGGAAGATACGAGCTTTGGGCTCTTTTCCGTAAACACAATTAGGTAATCACAATTAGGTATTCACACACACACACACACACACACCGATGAAAAATTAAGACTTGTAAAAACTGCAGCAACAGTACTTCGTGTGGATATTAGAACACGTCCTTTCAATATCAAAGATTTTTTGGATGTTACGGACCTTATGAAAAATGCAGAAGACTTAGTACCTGAGACAATTGCCTGCCATTTTAGAACTAGTTATTCAAAAAGACAAAAAGAGCGATCATTTTTTTTCTGCTAATTGTTTTTTTTTTTTTTTTAATGATTGTGACACCAGAACGGGCCAAATAAATAAATAAATAAATCTACCCTCATCGGGCCTGGGCACGAAGAAAACATAGAGAGAACCAGATATGGAGAGTATTGTGACTTGTCAGATGTGAAGGGATAATAAGACATGCGTAACGATTATCCAAAATTATTCGGTGTTGATGTAAGCATAGAAAGAGAACCGTAAAAGAGGGAACACTTAACACTGAACTGTCCTGGACAGTCTTATTTAACTCCACAGGACCCTTCAGCTATCGTATCGCACCGGGAAGCTGGTGACATGGGCCAGTCTCCTAAATGCTTGGTTTGACTGTATTTATTTCGGAAAACTGGAGCCAGAACCATTGTCAACACAGTAACAGCAGCTGCACCATGCAGTACATATAAAGGAATGAATAAGAGATACCACAATGTGTATCTGTGACTACTTCAAGAACTGCTTGCTTTGGGCAAGGCTATATAGACAATATAACCCCACGTGCATAGCCATCAAAAATATTAAGAACTCAACAGTTGGGGGAACCAATGTTGATATTGCTATTGACGATTGTTGTTGTTTCTGTAATAATAATAATAATAATAATAATAATAATAATAATAATAATAATAATAATAATAATAATAAAAATAATAATAATAATAATAATAATAATAATAATAATAATAATAATAATAATAATAATAATAATAATAATAATAATAATGTTAATATTAATATTAATAATAAACATTATCATCATCATCATCAAAGAAAGAAAAGATCTCCACCACGGTAATACTTTACCACATATTCTTCGAGGCTCGTTAG